>JAREIS010001202.1:0-36623 GCA_030060385.1 Muscicapa striata striata
CCATTTTCCTTTCCAAATTTCCCTTTCCAAATTTCCCATTCCCAATCCCATTTTTCCCATTCCCATTTTTCCCAATCCCATTTTCCCCATTCCCATTATTCCCATTTCCTCCTTTCCCATTTTTCCCATTCCCAATTTTCCATTCCCATTTTTCCCATTCCCATTCTTCCCGTTTTCTCCATTATTCCCATTCCCATTTTTTCCCATTCCCAATTTCCCTCTCCAATTTCCCATTCCAAATTTCCCAATCCCATTTTCCCCATTCCCATTATTCCCATTATTCCCATTATTCCCATTATTCCCATTATTCCCAATATTCCCATTATTCCCCATTCCCACTTTTCCCATCCCCATTCCCAGAAATTCTCTGGAATTCCCACCTTGAAGATGCTGAACAATCCCTGGGATTTCTTGAAGACGTCGGATTTCACAAATTCCTCCAACTTTTCCAAAGTCTCTTCCAGATGATTCCGGGCACAAATCCCAAAGCAGGAAGCGAGACCCTGCCGGAATTCCGGGAATAAAACCCCGCTCAGGAATTCCCAAAGTTTTCCCCATATTCATTCCCAGAATTCCAAGGGAATTCCAACCCAGCTGGAATTCCAGGAATTCCGTGATTTTGGGATGCAATTCCTGCCTGGGAAGGAATTTCCAGGGAATTTTGGCCACTCCATCCCTGGAATTCCATGAATTCCACAAAATTCCAGGATTTTAGTTGGGATTCCCCAGAATTCCATTATTTTAGCCAAGAATCCCACAGAATTCCAGAACTTTAGTTGGATTCCTCAGAATTCCAGAATTTTAACAGGGCTCCCATGGAATTCCATTCTTTTAAAGGGATTCCTTGGAATTCCAAGATTCCAGTCCCAGGTTCCACAGAATTCCAGGATTTTAGTCAGGATTTCCACAGAATTCCTTGATTTCAGTTGTGATCCCACAAAATTCCACTTTTTTTTAGTTGGGACTCCCCAGAATTCCATGATTTTAGCCAGGAATCCCAGGGAATTCCAGAATTTTGGAGGGATTCCATGGAATTCTGTTATTTTCATGATATTCATAATCTCACAGAATTCCAAGATTTTAGAGGGATTAATTGGAATTCCATTATTTTAGTTAGGATCTCCCAGAATTCCATGATTTTAGCCAGGAACCCCAAGAAATTCCAGGATTTTAGCAGAGATTCCATGGAATTCAAGGATTTTAGAAAAGGCTCCTTGGAATTCCATGATTTTTAACAGGGATTTCTTGGAATTCCAAAATTTTAGTTGGGATTCCTTGGAATTCCATGATTTTAGTCAGAACCTGACAGAATTCCATGGTTTTAGTTGGGATTTCCCAGAATTCCACGATTTTAGCCAGGAATCCCCAAGAAATTCCAGGATTTTAGTTGGGATTCCCATGGAATTCCAAGATTTTAGCCCAAATTCCCAGAGAATTCCACACTTTTCACTCCCATCCCTGCTGAAATCCTGGAATTCTCTGGGATTTGACTAAAATCCTGGAATCCCAACTAAAACTCTGGAATTTCTTGGGATCCCAACTAAAAACCCTGGAATTCCAATGAATCCTTCTAAAATAACAGAATTCCATGGAATGCCTCTAAAATCTTGGAATTTGTTGGGATTCCAAGTAAAATCATGGAATTCTGGGGAATCCCAACTAAAATCCTGGAATTCTGTCCGATGCTGACTAAAATCCAGGAATTCCAAGTAAAATCATGGAATTCTGGGGAATCCCAACTAAAATCCTGGAATTCCAAGAAATCCCCCTAAAATCCCGGAATTCCAAGAAATCCCAACTAAAATCCTGGAATTCCAAGAAATCCCAACTAAAATCCCAGATTTCCATGGGAACCCAACTAAAATCCCGGAATTCCAAGAAATCCCAACTAAAATCCCGGATTTCCATGGGAACCCAACTAAAATCCTGGAATTCCAAGAAATCCCCCTAAAATCCCAGAATTTCAAGAAATCCCCATAAAATCCTGGAATTCCAAGAAATCCCAACTAAAATCCTGGAATTCCATGGGAACCCAACTAAAATCCCAGAATTCCAAGGAATCCCAACTTAAATTCTGGAATTCCGAAGAATCCCAACTAAAATCCTGGAATTCCGTGGGAACCCAACTAAAATCCTGGAATTCCAAGAAATCCCAACTAAAATCCTGGAATTCCATGGGAACCCAACTAAAATCCCGGAATTCCAAGGAATCCCAACTAAAATCCTGGAATTCCAAGAAATCCCAACTAAAATCCTGGAATTCCATGGGAACCCAACTAAAATCCTGGAATTCCAAGAAATCCCAACTAAAATCCCAGAATTCCATGGGAACCCAACTAAAATCCTGGATTTCCATGGGAACCCAACTAAAATCCTGGAATTCCAAGAAATCCCAACTAAAATCCTGGAATTCCAAGAAATCCCTCTAAAATCCTGGAATTCCATGGGAACCCAACTAAAATCCTGGAATTCCAAGAAATCCCAACTAAAATCCTGGAATTCCAAGAAATCCCAACTGAAATCCTGGAATTCCAAGAAATCCCAACTAAAATCCCGGAATTCCAAGAAATCCCTCTAAAATCCTGGAATTCCACGGAATCCCCGTCAAAAACCCTGGAATTCCAAGGGAGCCCAACCCCCCACATTCCCAAACATTCCAAACCCCCGCCGGGACCAGCGACTCCGCCCCTTTCCCGGGAAGAAAAATTCCCAAAAAAAAAAATTTTTCCTTGGGATTTTCCCCAAATCCTGGGGATTTTCCATGGATTCCTCACCTCCCGCTCGGCCTCCTCCTGGTACCGGGCGTTTTCCAGGAGTTCCTGGAGCTGCTTCCGGAGCAGCTCCTTGCTGGGACACAGCCCCAGCGCCGTCCCCAGGCATTTGTACAGGAAATCCTGGGAAAAAACAAACAAACAAAATTCCCCCTTTTTCCCATTTTTCCCAATTTTCCCCATTCCCATTACCATTTTTCCCGTTTTTCCCCAATTTTCCCATTTTTTCCATTATTTTCATTCCCATTTTCCACTTTGCCAATCAAATTTCCCATTCCCATTTTTTCCAACTCCCATTTTTCCCATTCCCATTATTCCCATTTTTCCCATTCCCATTACTCCCATTTTTCCCATTCTCATTTTCCCCATTATTCCCATTATTCCCATTTTCCCCATTTTCCCAATTTCCCATTTTCCCCATTTCCATTCCCATTTTTCCCACTACCATTTTTCCCATTCCCAATTTCCCATTATTTCCATTATTCCCATTCCCATTTTTCCCATTCCCTATTTCCCATTCTCCCCATTATTCCCATTCCCATTATTCCCACTCCCAATTTTCCCATTTTCCCCATTATTTCCATTCCCATTTTCTACTTTCCCAATCCCAATTTCCCATTCCCATTTTTTCCCACTCCCATTTTTCCCATTCCCATTATTCCCATTATTCCCATTATTCCCATTTTCCCATTCCCATTTTTCCCACTCCCAATTTTCCCATTCCCAATTTCCCATTCTCCCCATTCTTCCCATTCCCATTATTCCCACTCCCATTTTTCCCATCTTCCCCATTATTTCCATTCCCATTTTCCACTTTCCCATTTTCCACTCTCCCATTCCCATTTTTCCCATTTTTCCCATTTTTCCCCAATTTTACCATTTTTCCCATTAATTCCATTCCCATTTTCCACTTTCCCAATCAAATTTCCCATTCCCATTTTTTTCCCACTCCCATTCTTCCCATTCCCATTATTCCCATTATTCCCATTATTCCCATTTTTCCCTTTCCCAATTTCCCATTTTCCCCACTTCCATTCCCATTTTTCCCACTACCATTTTTCCCATTCCCAATTTCCCCTTTCCCAGTTTCCCAATCCCATTTTTCCCATTTTTCCCATTTTTCCAATTTTCCCATTTTTCCATTATTTCCCATTCCCATTTTCCACTTCCCCAATTTCCCAATACAAATTTCCCATTCCCATTTTCCCCATGATTCCCATGATTCCCATTTTCCCATTCCCATTTTCCCCATTTTTCCCATTATTTCCATTCCCATTTTCCACTTTCCCACTCCCATTTTTCCCATTCCCATTATTCCCATTCCCATTTTTCCCATTCCCAATTTCCCATTATTCCCATTATTCCCATTCCCAATTTCCCATTCTCCCCATTCTTCCCATTCCCATTCCCATTATTCCAACTCCCATTTTTCCCATTTTCCCCATTCCCTTTCCCATTTTTCCCATTTTTCCCATTATTTCCATTCCCATTTTCCACTTTCCCATTATTCCCATTATTCCCATTATTCCCATTATTCCCATTATTCCCACTCCCACTTTTCCCACCCCCATTCCCAGAAATCTCTCAGGAATTCCCACCTTGAAGATGCTGAACAACCCCTGGGATTTCAACTTTTCCAAAGGGGAATAAAAAACCCCTGGAAAAAATTCCCGGATTTTCCCAACCCTCACCTTTTCCCGGGATCCGTCGGAGCCGCGGAGCTGCCGGAAAATCTCCGACACCAAAAGGCAAATCCAGGATTTATCCGGGATGGACGTCAGGGATTCCTGGAGAAACTGGGACAAGGAACGGGAAGGAGGAATTCCGGGAATTCCAGCCGGGAATTCCCAAACTTCGGATCTCCACGGAAAAGCGTCGGGACTTCGGAATGTTGGGTGTCCCATGGGAATTCCCATGGAAAGACCCTTTGGAATTCTGGTTCCAATCCCAAATCCCTTTGGAATTCTGGTTTCACATCCCAAAATTCCATGAAATGTTTCAGACCCTTTGGAATTCTGATTTCCCATCTCAAATCCCTTGGGAATTCTGGTTACCATCCCAAAATTCCTTTTGAATGCTTCTGACCCTTCGGAATTCTGGTTTCCTAACCTGGATCTCTTTGGAATTCTGGTTTTCCATCCCAAAATTCCATGAAATGCTTCAGAGCCTTGGGAATTCTGGTTTCCCACCATGATTCCCTTTGGAATTCCGATTTTCCATCCCAAAATGCCCTTGGAATTCTGGTTTCCCATCCCAAATTTTCCATGGAATTCTGCTCACTCTTTGGAATTCTGGTATCCCATCCCAAATCCCTCTGGAATTTAGGTTTCCAATCCCAAATCCCTTTGGAATTCAGGTTTCCAATCCCAAAATCCCTTTGGAATTCCAAACAGTCAGTAGCATTCCATGGAAAATTTGGGATGGGAAACCAGGATTCCAAAGGGAACGAGGGTGGGAAACCACAATTCCCAAGGGTCTGAAGCATTTCATGGAATATTGGGATGGGAAACCAGAATTCCAAAGGGATTTTGGAATGAAAAATTCCAGAATTCCTCTGGAATTCTGGTTTTCCATCCTGAAATCCCTATGGAATTCTGGTTTTCCATCCTGAAATCCCTATGGAATTCTGGTTTCCCATCCCAAATCCCTCTGGAATTCTGATTTTCCATCCCAAATTCCCAGGGAACACAGCCTGGCCCCTTTTCCCTGGGAATCCCAATCCTGGATTTCCCCAGGAAATCCCCGGATTTTCCATGGGAAAATCTCCCAGGATTTGATTTTCCCACCCCTTTCCCAATCCAGGATTCCTTTTCCAGACCCAAAATCCTGGGAAAACTTTTCCCAGGGATCCACACCTGGAGCAGCTTCTCCTCCCATTCCTGCTGGCACAGGGAATTCTCGGTGTTCTCTGGAAAAAAAAAAAAATCGGAATTCTGGGAATGCTGGACAGGGGGGAGGGTGGATTGGGAGAATTCCTGATTATCCCATGGATCTCATGGATCCCACTCCATCCATCCCATGGATCCCGTTATCCCATCAATCCCATGATCCTGTCCCATCCCATTATCCCAGTATTCCATAATCCCATTATCCAATTTTCCCATGGATCTCATTTCATAAATCCCATAATTCTATAATCCCATAAATCCCATAATCTCATTATCCTATAAATCCCATCCCATAAATCATATAAATCCCATCCCATTATCCCATAATCCCCATGGATCCCATTATCCCATAATCCCCATGGATCCCATCCCATCTCAATATCCCATTATCCCATACATCCCATAAATTTCATATCCCATAAATCCCATAAATCCCACAAATCCCACAAATCCCATTATCTCCTAAATCCCACTATCCCACAAATTCCACAAATCCCAGTATCCCATAAATCCCATAAATCCAATTATCCCATAAATCCCATAAATCCCATTATCCCATAAATCCCATGAATCCCATTATCCCATAAATCCCATGAATCCCATTATCCCATAAATCCCATTATCCCACAAATTCCATTATCCCATAATCCTGTTCCATCCCATTATCCCATTATTCCACGGATTTCATCCCATCCCATCCCATCCATCCCATTATCCCATAGGTCCCATGGATCCCATCCCATTATCCCGTAATTCCCATCCCATTATTCCATGGATCTGATTATTCCATCCCATCATCCCGTAAATCCCATAAATCCCATCCCATTCCACCCCATCCCCCATAAATCCCATTATCCCACAAATCCCACAAATCCCATAAATCCCACAAATCCCACAAATCCCGCAAATCCCATAAATCCCAGCATCCCATAAATCCCACAAATCCCATAAATCCCACAAATCCCATAAATCCCATAAATCCCACAAATCCCACAAATCCCGCAAATCCCATAAATCCCAGCATCCCATAAATCCCACAAATCCCATAAATCCCACAAATCCCATAAATCCCACAAATCCCATTATCTCATAAATCCCATTATCCCACAAATCCCAGCATCCCATAAATCCCACAAATCCCACAAATCCCATAAATCCCACAAATCCCATTATCTCATAAATCCCATTATCCCACAAATCCCAGCATCCCATAAATCCCATAAATCCCACAAATCCCACAAATCCCACAAATCCCACAAATCCCATAAATCCCATAAATCCCACAAATCCCACAAATCCCGCAAATCCCATAAATCCCAGCATCCCATAAATCCCACAAATCCCATAAATCCCACAAATCCCATAAATCCCACAAATCCCATTATCTCATAAATCCCATTATCCCACAAATCCCAGCATCCCATAAATCCCACAAATCCCACAAATCCCACAAATCCCACAAATCCCACAAATCCCATAAATCCCATAAATCCCACAAATCCCACAAATCCCACAAATCCCATAAATCCCAGCATCCCATAAATCCCACAAATCCCACAAATCCCACAAATCCCATAAATCCCAGCATCCCATAAATCCCAGAAATCCCATAAATCCCACAAATCCCATTATCTCATAAATCCCATTATCCCACAAATCCCACTATCCCATAAATCCCATAAATCCCATAAATCCCACAAATCCCACTATCCCATAAATCCCATAAATCCCATAAATCCCATTATCCCATAAATCCCATAAATCCCATGGATCCCATTATCCTATAATGCCATAAATCCCATAAATACAATAATTCCCATAATCCCATAAATCCCAGTATCCCACAAATCCCATAAATCCCATAAATCCCATAAATCCCACAAATCCCACAAATCCCATAAATCCCATTATCCCACAAATCCCACTATCCCATAAATCCCATAAATCCCATTATCCCATTAATCCCATGAATCCCATTATCCCATAAATCCCATGAATCCCCATTATCCCATAAATCCCATAAATCCCATTATCCCATAAATCCCATGAATCCCATTATCCCACAAATTCCACAAATCCCATTATCCCATAAATCCTATGGATCCCATTATTCCATTATCTCCTCCCATGAATCCCATTATCCCATAAATCCCATCCTATTCCATCCCTTCCCCCATAAATCCCATTAGTCCCATGAATCCCATGATCCCATTTCCCCATAATCTCATTATCCCATTTTCCCATTATCCCATTTTTCCATGGATCCCACTCCATAAATCCCATAAATCTCATCCCATAATCCCATTGTCTCATAATATCATCATCCCATAATTTCACTATTCTATTATCCCATAAATCCCATTATCCCATAAATCCCATAAATCCCATTATCCCATAAATCCCATTATCCCATAAATCCCATAAATCCCATGGATCCCATTATCCTATAATGCCATAAATCCCATAAATACAATAAATCCCATAATCCCATAAATCCCATTATCCCATAAATCCCATAAATCCCATAAATACAATAAATCCCATAATCCCATAAATCCCATTATCCCATAAATCCCATAAATCTCATTATCCCATTATTCCATAAATCCCATAATCCCCCATCCCATAATCCCATAAATCGTATAAATCCCATCCCATTATCCCATAAATCCTATAAATCTCATATCCCATAAATCCCATAAATCCCACAAATCCCATAAATCCCACAAATCCCATAAATCCCACAAATCCCATAAATCCCATTATCCCACAAATCCCACAAATCCCACAAATCCCATAAATCCCACAAATCCCATAAATCCCATTATCCCATAAATCCCACAAATCCCATAAATCCCATAAATCCCACAAATCCCATAAATCCCATTTTCCCACAAATCCCATAAATCCCATTAACAAAAAAAAAAAAAAAAAAAAAAAAAAATCCGATTTTTGAAACTTCCCCAATCCCAAAAAAAATCCCGGAACGGGGGGGAGGAAAAATCTGGGAATGAGAATTCCGGGATTTTTTTTTTTTTTTTCCTTTCTTTCCCGACCTTCCAGCTGTTGCAGGAGCAGGGGGATGTTTTTATTCCAGATGTTTTCCAGCTGTGCATGGATGGGCAGGGCCTGGAGCAGGCGCAGGGCGGCGACGCCGCGGCCGGGACACAGCAAGGGCTGGGAGGAAACGGCCTGGGGGAAATCGGGAAAAAATTGGGATAAAGGGGGAAAAAAAATCGGGAAAGGTGGGAAAAATTGGGAAAAAATTGGAATAAATGGGAAAAAAATTGGGAAAAAATTGGGAAAGAAATGGGAATAAATGGGAAAAAATTGGGAAAAAAATTGGGAAAGAAATGGGAATAAATGGGAAAAAATGGGAATAAATGGGAAAAAATTGGGAAAAGGGGGAAAAATTGGGAAAAGGGGGAAAATATTGGGAAAAGGGGGAAAAAATTGGGAAAAAATTGGAATAAATGGGAAAACTTGGGAAAAAGGGGAAAAATTGGGAAAAGGGGAAAAAACTGGGAAAAGGGGGAAAAATTGGGGAAAAGGGGAAAGAAGTGGGGAAAGGGGGAAAAAATTGGGAAAAGAGGGAAAAAATGGGAAAGGTGGGAAAAATTGGGGGAAAAGGGGGAAAAAATTGGGAAAAGGGGGGAAAATTGGGAAAAGGGGGAAATTTTGGGAAAAGGGGGAAAAAATTGGGAAAAGGGGAGAAAAATTGGGAAAAAATTGGAATAAATGGGAAAACTTGGGAAAACGGGGAAAAATTGGGAAAAGGGGGAAAAAATTGGGAAAAGGGGAAAAAATTGGGAAAAGGGGGAAAATTGGGAAAAAATTGGGAAAAGGGGAAAATCGGGAAAAAATTGAGAAACAGGGGAAAAATGGGGAAAAAAATTGGGAAAAGGGGAAAAATTGGGAAAAAGGGGGAAAAATCGGGAAAAGGAGGAAAAATTGGAATAAACGAGAAAAAATTGGGAGAAATGGGAAAAAATTGGGAAAAAGGGGAAAAAATTGGGAAAAGCGGGAAAAAATTGGGAAAAAATTGGAATAAATGGGAAAAAATTGGGAAAAGCAGGAAAAATCGGGAAAAGAGGGAAAAAATTGGGAAAAAACTTGAATAAATGGGAAAAGATTGGGAAAAGGGGGAAAAAATGGGAAAAATGGGAAAATTGGGGGAAAATAGGGAAAAGTCGGAAAAAATTTGGGAAAGTGGGAAAAATACGGGAAAACTTGAGAAAAAGTGGGAAAAGTGGGAAAAAATTGGGAAAAAATTGGTAAAAAAATGGAATAAATGGGAAAAAATTGGAATAAACAGAAAAAAAGGGAGAAACGGGAAAAAAAGGGGAAAAGGGGGAAAAAATGGGAAAAATGGGAAAATTGGGGGAAAATAGGGAAAAGTCGGAAAAAATTGGGAAAATGGGAAAAATATGGGAAAAATTGAGAAAAAGTGGGAAAAGTGGGAAAAAATTGGGAAAAAATTGGAATAAATGGGAAAAAAGTGGGAGAAATGGGAAAAAATTGGAAAAGGGGAAAAAATTGGGAAAAGGGGGAAAATTGGGAAAAGCAGGAAAAATTGGGAAAAGGGGGAAAAAAGTGGGAAAAGCAGGAAAAATTGGGAATAAATTGGAAAAACAGGAAAAAAGTGGGAGAAACGGGAAAACTTGGGAAAAAGGGGAAAAAATTGGGAAAGATTGGGAAAAAATTGGGAAAAGCAGGAAAAATCGGGAAAAGCAGGAAAAATTTGGGAAAAAACTTGAATAAATGGGAAAAAATTGGGAAAAGGGGGAAAAAATGGGAAAAATGGGAAAATTGAGGGAAAATAGGGGAAAGTCGGAAAAAATTTGGAAAAGTGGGAAAAATATGGGAAAAATTGAGAAAAAGTGGGAAAAGTGGGAAAAAATTGGGAAAAAATTGGAATAAGTGGGAAAAAAGTGGGAGAAATGGGAAAAAATTGGAAAAGGGGAAAAAATTGGGAAAAGGGGGAAAATTGGGAAAAGCAGGAAAAATTGGGAAAAGGGGGAAAAAGTGGGAAAAGGGGGAAAAAATTGGGAAAAAATTGGAAAAACAGGAAAAAAGTGGGAGAAACGGGAAAACTTGGGAAAAGGGAGAAAACATTGGGAAAGATTGGGAAAAAATTGGGAAAAGCAGGAAAAATTTGGGAAAAAACTTGAATAAATGGGAAAAAATGGGAAAAGGGGGAAAAAATGGGAAAAATGGGAAAATTGGGGGAAAATAGGGAAAAGTCGGAAAAAATTGGGAAAATGGGAAAAATATGGGAAAAATTGAGAAAAAGTGGGAAAAGTGGGAAAAGGGGGAAAAAATTGGAAAAAAAATGGAATAAATGGGAAAAAATTGGGAAAAGGGGGAAAAATTGGGAAAAATTGGAATAAATGGGAAAAAAATTGGGGAAAAATTGGAATAAATGGGAAAAAAGTGAGAGAAACGGGAAAAATTCGGAAAAGGGGGAAAAATTGGGGAAAAATTGGAATAAACAGGGAAAAAGTGGGAGAAATGGGAAAAGATTGGGAAAAGGGGGAAAATTGGGAAAAGGGGGAAAATTGGGGAAAAATAGGGAAAAGTCGGAAAAAATTGGGAAAATGGGAAAAATATGGGAAAACTTGAGAAAAAGTGGGAAAAGTGGGAAAAAATTGGGAAAAAATTGGAATAAGTGGGAAAAAAGTGGGAGAAATGGAAAAAAATTGGAAAAGGGGAAAAAATTGGGAAAAGGGGGAAAATTGGGAAAAGGGGGAAAAATTGGGAAAAAATTGGAATAAATGGGAAAAATGAGAGAAACAGGAAAAAATTGGGAAAAGGGGGAAAAAATTGGGAAAAAATTGGAATAAATGGGAAAAAATTGGGAAAAGGGGAAAAATTGGGAAAAAATTGGAAAATTGGGGGAAAATAGGGAAAAGTCGGAAAAAATTTGGAAAAGTGGGAAAAATATGGGAAAACTTGAGAAAAAGTGGGAAAAGTGGGAAAAGGGGGAAAAAATTGGTAAAAAAATGGAATAAATGGGAAAAAATTGGGAAAAGGGGGAAAAATTGGGAAAGAAAAATGGAATAAATGGGAAAAAAAGTGGGAAAAAAGGGAAAAAATTGGGAAAAGGGGGAAAAAGTGGGAAAAGGGGGAAAAATTGGAAAAAAATTGGAATAAATGGGAAAAAAATTGGGAAAAAATTGGAATAAATGGGAAAAATGAGAGAAACAGGAAAAAATTGGGAAAAGGGGGAAAAATTGGGAAAAGGGGGAAAAAATTGGGAAAAGAGGGAAAAATTGGGAAAAGCAGGAAAAATTGGGAAAAAATTGGAAAAACGGGAAAAAAGTGTGAGAAACGGGAAAACTTGGGAAAAGGGGGAAAAAATTGGGAAAAGGGAAAAAATTGTGAAAAGCAGGAAAAATTTGGGAAAAAACTTGAATAAATGGGAAAAACTTGGGAAAAGGGGGAAAAATTGGGAAAAATGGGAAAATTGGGGGAAAATAGGGAAAAGTCGGGAAAAATTTGGAAAAGTGGGAAAAATATGGGAAAAATTGAGAAAAAGTGGGAAAAGTGGGAAAAGGGGAAAAAATTGGTAAAAAAATGGAATAAATGGGAAAAAATTGGGAAAAGTGGGAAAAATTGGGAAAAATTGGAATAAATGGGAAAAAAACTGGGAAAAAATTGGAATAAATGGGAAAAAAGTGAGAGAAACGGGAAAAATTGGGAAAAGGGGGAAAAATTGGGAAAAGGGAAAAAATCGTGAAAAGCAGGAAAAATTTGGGAAAAAACTTGAATAAATGGGAAAAACTTGGGAAAAAATGGGAAAAGGGGGAAAAGAGGGAAAAAATTGGGAAAAAACTTGAATAAATGGGAAAAAATTCGGAAAAGGGGGAAAAATTGGGAAAAGGGGGGAAAATTGGGAAAAGCGGGAAAAAATTGGGAAAAAATTGGAAAAAATGGGAAAAAATTGGGAAAAGAGGGAAAAAATTGGGAAAAGCTTGGAAAAAATTGGGAAAAGGGGGAAAAAAATGGGAGAAGGGGGAAAAAATTGGGAAAAGAAATTCCCAAGCTTACCAAGAGGCGGGCGGTGAGGGCCTGAGCAGAAGGAAGATTCCCTGGAAAAGAAAAAAATGGGAAAAAAAATCAATTCCAGGGAAATTTCCAATCTTGAATTGGGATTTTTTTCGGGAATTTTTTTGGGAATTCTTTGGGAATTTTTTGGGAATTTTTTGAAAACTTTTTGGGAATGTTTTGGGGAATTTTGGGGAATTTTTTGGGAATTTTTGGGAATTTTTTGGGAATTTTTTGGGAATTTTTTGGGAATTTTTGGAGAATCTTTTGGGGAATTTTCGGGAATTTTTTCGCAAATTTTCGGGAATATTTTGGGGAATTTTTCAGGATTTTTTTGGGGAATTTTTTGGGAATTTTTCAGGTATTTTTTGGGGAATTTTCCAGGAATTTTTTGAAGTTTTTGGGAAATATTCTGGGGAATTTTTTGGGGAATTTTTTGGGGAATTTTTTTGGGAATGTTTTGGGAATTTTTTTTGGAATTTTCAGGATTTTTTGGTGAACTTTTTCAGGAATTTTTTCAGGAATTTTTTTGGGAATTTTTAGGGCATTTTTTGGGGTAATTTTTTTGGGAATTTTTTGGGAACTTTTTCAGGAATTTTTAGGAATTTTTTGGGGAATTTTTTGGGGAATTTTTTGGTGAATTTTTTTGGAATTTTCAGGATGTTTTGGGGATCTTTTTCAGGACTTCTTCGGGAATTCTTTGGGATTTTTTTTGGAATTTTTTGAGAATCTTTTGGGGAATTTTTGGGGAATTTTTTGGCAAAATTTTGGGAATATTTTGGGGAATTTTTCGGGAATTTTTTTGGGAATTTTTTGGGAATTTTTGGGGTATTTTTTTGGGAATTTTCCAGGAAATTATTTGGGAATTTTTTGGGAATTTTTCAGGTATTTTTGGGGGAATTTTCCAGGATTCCCTCGTTTTCCTCTTTTTCCTCTTCCTGGATTTTCGATTTTTTTTTTTTCCACGGGAAATTTTTTGGGCAGATTTTTTTTTTTTGTTTGTTTGTTTTTTCTTTTTGGTTCAGATTTTTGATTTTTTTTTAATTATTTTTTTTTGGTGAATTCTTTTGGATTTTTTTGTTTTTTTCTGGAATTTTTTGGATTTTTTGGGCAGATTTTTTTTTTTTTTTTTTTGGTTCGATTTTTTTTTTTTTTAAATTTTGATTTTTTTGTATTTTTTTTTAATTTTTTTTTATTTTTTGGAATTTACCTGGATGCTCCCATTGGATCCAAGTTTGATTTTCCTTTTCCTCTTCCCGGATTTTCGAATTTTTTTTTCCACGGGAAATTTTATGGACAGATTTTTTTTTTTTTTTGGTTCCGATTTTTGATTTTTTTTTATTTTTAATTTTTTTAATTTCTTTTTTGGTGAATTCTTTTGGATTTTTTTGTTTTTTTCTGGAATTTTTTTGGATTTTTTGGGCAGATTTTTTTTTTTTTAATTTTTTTAATTTTTTTTTTTTTCATTTTTTGTGAATTCTTTTGGATTTTTTTTTTTTGTTTTTTTCTGGATTTTTTTGGATTTTTTGGGCAGATTTTTTTTTTTCTTTTGGTTCAGATTTTTGATTTTTTTTTAAATTTTGATTTTTTTTTGTAATTTTTTTTTTTTAATTTTTTTTTTTTTTTTGGAATTTACCTGGATGCTCCCATTGGATCCAGGTTTGATTTTCCTTTTCCTCTTCCGGATTTTGAATTTTTTTTTTTTTCCACGGGAAATTTTTTGGGCAGATTTTTTTTTTTTTTTGGTTCAGATTTTTGATTTTTTCTTTTTATTTTTAATTTTTTTAATTTTTTTTTTTGGTGAATTCTTTTGGATTTTTTTTTTTGTTTTTTTCTGGAATTTTTTGGATTTTTTGGGCAGATTTTTTTTTTCTTTTTGGTTCCGATTTTTTTTTTTTTTAAATTTTTTATTTTTTTTTAATTTTTTATTTTTTGGAATTTTACCTCGCTGCTCCCATTGGATCCAAGTTTGATTTTCCTTTTCCTCTTCCCGGATTTTCGAATTTTTTTTTTTTTTTTTCAACGGGAAATTTTTGGGCAGATTTTTTTTTTTTTTTTTGGTTCAGATTTTTGATTTTTTTATTTTTATTTTTTTAATTTTTTTTTTTTTTTGTGAATTCTTTTGGATTTATTTTTGTTTTTTTCTGGAATTTTTTTGGATTTTGGGCAGATTTTTTTTTGGTTCCGATTTTTGATTTTTTATTTTTAATTTTTTTGTAATTTTTTATTTTTTGGAATTTACCTCGATGCTCCCATTGGATCCAAGTTTGATTTTCCTTTTCCTCTTCCCGGATTTTCGAATTTTTTTTTTTTCCACAGGGAAATTTTTTGGGCAGATTTTTTTTTTTTTTTTGTTTCGGATTTTTTTTTTTTTTTTAATTTTTTTTTTGGTGAATTCTTTTGGATTTTTTTTTGTTTTTTTCTGGAATTTTTTGGATTTTTTGGGCAGATTTTTTTTTTTTTCTTTTTGGTTTAGATTTTGATTTTTTTTTAAATTTTTTTTTTTTTTTTTTTTTTTTTATTTTACCTCGATGCTCCCATTGGATCCAAGTTTGATTTTCCTTTTCCTCTTCCCGCATTTTCGAATTTTTTGGTGAATTCTTTTGGATTTTATTTTTGTTTTTTCTGGAATTTTTTTGATTTTTTGGGCAGATTTTTTTTTGGTTCAGATTTTTTTTTTTTTTAATTTTTTTTATTTTTATTTTTTGACTTTACCTCGCTGCTCCCATTGGATCCAAGTTTGATTTTCCTTTTCCTCTTCCCGGATTTTCCCAGCCAGGACGGTGAGGCTGCGGCAGAGCGGGGGCAGGGCGGGGCTGAGCTCGGCCCGGAGCAGCAGCTGCAGCAGCAGCGGCCACAGCACCTGGGGGGGGAACAAACAGAATTCCAGGGAAAAAATCAGAATTCCCAGGGAAAAAACGGGAATTCCCAGGAAAATCAGAATTCCCAGGGAAAATCAGAATTCCCAGGGAAAAAAAGGAGAATTCCCAGGGAAAATCAGAATTCCCAGGGAAAAAAATTAGAATTTTGAGGGGAAAAATGGGAATTTTGAAGGGAAAATGGGAATTTCCAGGAAAAAAAACAGAATTCCCAGGGAAAATGAGAATTCCCAGAAAAATCAGAATTCCCAGGAAAATGAGAATTCCCAGGAAAAAATGGGAATTCCCAGAAAAATCTGAATTCCCAGGAAAAATCACAATTCCCAGAGAAAATCACAATTCCCAGGAAAAAATCAGAATTCCCAGGGAAAAAAACGGGAATTGTCAAGAAAAAAATGGGAATTCAAGGAATAAAAATGGGAATTCTGGGAAAAAAATGGGAATTGTCAGGAAAAATGGGAATTCCAGGAATAAAAATGGGAATACTCAGGGAAAATGGGAATTCTCAGGGAAAAAGGGGAATTCCAGGAAAAATCAGAATTCCCAGGCAAAATCAGAATTCCCAGGAAAAATCACAATTCGCCGAAAAAATGAGGATTCCCAGGAAAAAAAACGGGAATTCCAGGGGAAAAAACGAGAATTGCCAAGAAAAAAAATGGGAATTCCAGGAATAAAAATGGGAATTCTCAGGGAAAATGGGAATTCCTGGGGAAAAAACGGGAATTCCAGGGGAAAAAAACAGGAATTGCCAAGAAAAAAATGGAATTCCCAGGGAAAAAATGGGAATTCAAGGAATAAAAATGGGAATACTCACGGAAAATGGGAATTCTCAGGGAAAAACCGGGAATTCCAGGGAAAAAACGAGAATTGCCAAGAAAAAAATGGGAATTCCAGGAATCAAAATGGGAATTCCCAGGAAAAAACAGAATTCCCAGAAAAAATCAGAATTCCCAGGGAAAATCACAATTCCCAGGAAAATCAGAGTTCCCAGGAAAATCAGAATTCCCAGAAAAAAATCAGAATTCCCAGGAAAAAAAAATTAGAATTTCGAGGGAAAAAATGGGAATTTTGGGGGAAAATGGGAATTTTGAGGGGAAAAATCGGAATTTTGGGGGAAAAAATGGAATTCCCAGGAAAAATCAGAATTCCCAAGGAAAAAATGTGAATTCTGAGGGAAAAATCAGAATTCCCAGGAAAAATCAGAATTCCCAGGAAAAATGAGAATTCCCAGGAAAATCAGAATTCCCAGGAAAATCAGAATTCCCAGGGAAAAACAGAATTCCCAGGGAAAATCTGAATTCCCAGGAAAAAAAATGGGAATTTTGAGGGGAAAAAAAATTTTGGGAAAAAGAATTAAAATTTTGGAAAAAAAAAATCAGAATTCCCAGGAAAAAATGGGAATTTTGAGGGGAAAATGAATTTTGGGGGAAAAATGGGAATTTTGGGGGAAAATGGGAAAAAAAATGGGAATTTTGGGGAAAAAATGGGAATTCCCAGGAAAAATGGAAAAACAGAATTCCCAGGAAAAATCAGAATTCCCAGGAAAAAAATGGAAAATTCCAGAAAAAAATGGGAATTTTGAGGGGAAAAATGGGAATTTTGGGGGAAAAAATGGGAATTCCCAGGGAAAAAAATGGGAATTCTTGGGGAAAAAATGGGAATTCCCAGAAAAAATGGGAATTCCCAGGAAAAAAATCAGGAAAAAATGGGAATCAGGGGAAAAAAGGAATAAAAATGGGAATTCTAGGGAAAAATGGGAATTCTCAGGGAAAAAAAGAAATGGGAATTCCAGGAAAAAATTCTCAGGGAAAAAATGGGAATTCCAGGAATAAAAAGGAAAATGAGAATTCCCAGGGAAAATCTGAATTCCCAGGAAAAAATCAGAATTCCCAAGGAAAAAATGGGAATTCTGAGGGAAAAATGAGAATTCCCAGAAAAAATGAGAATTCCCAGGAAAAAAACGGGAATTCCAGGGAAAAAAACGGGAATTGTCAAGAAATAAAATGGGAATTCCAGGAATAAAAATGGGAATTCTCAGGAAAAAACAGAATTCCCAGAAAAAATCAGAATTCCCAGGAAAATCTGAATTCCCAGGAAAAATGAGAATTCCCAGGGAAAATCAGAATTCCCAGGAAAAAAAATTAGAATTTCGAGGGGAAAAATGGGAATTTTGAAGGGAAAATGGGAATTTCCAGGAAAAAAAACAGAATTCCCAGGGAAAATGAGAATTCCCAGAAAAAATGGGAATTCCCAGGGAAAAAATGGGAATTCTGAGGGAAAAAATGGAATTTCCAGGAAAAAAAACGAGAATTCCCAGGAAAATCTGAATTCCCAGGGAAAAAAACGGGAATTGTCAGGAAAAAAATGAGAATTCCAGAAATAAAAATGGGAATTGCCAAGAAAAAAATGGGAATTCCAGGAATAAAAATGGGAATTCTCAGGGAAAATGGGAATTCCTGGGGAAAAAACGGGAATTCCAGGGGAAAAAACAGGAATTGCCAAGAAAAAAATGGAATTCCCAGGGAAAAAATGGGAATTCAAGGAATAAAAATGGGAATACTCACGGAAAATGGGAATTCTCAGGGAAAAACCGGGAATTCCAGGGAAAAAACGAGAATTGCCAAGAAAAAAATGGGAATTCCAGGAATCAAAATGGGAATTCCCAGGAAAAAACAGAATTCCCAGAAAAAATCAGAATTCCCAGGGAAAATCACAATTCCCAGGAAAATCAGAGTTCCCAGGAAAATCAGAATTCCCAGAAAAAAATCAGAATTCCCAGGAAAAAAAATTAGAATTTCGAGGGGAAAAATGGGAATTTTGAAGGGAAAATGGGAATTTTGGGGGAAAAAATGGAATTCCCAGGAAAAATCAGAATTCCCAAGGAAAAAATGGGAATTCTGAGGGAAAAATCAGAATTCCCAGGAAAAATGAGAATTCCCAGGAAAAATGAGAATTCCCAGGAAAAAATCAGAGTTCCCAGGAAAAAAATGGGAATTCCAGGGAAAAATGGGAATTCAAATAATAAAAATGGGAATTGTCAGGGAAAATGGGAATTCCAGGAATAAAAATGGGAATTCTCAGGGAAAATGGGAATTCCAGGAAAAAATGGGAATTGCCAAGAAAAAATGGGAATTCAAGGAATAAAAATGGGAATTCCTGGGGAAAATGAGAATTCCCAGGAAAAATGAGAATTCCCAGGAAAAAAATTGAGCATTTTGAGGGAAAAAATGGAATTCCCAGGAAAAATCACAATTCCCAGGAAAATCAGAATTCCCAGGAAAAATCAGAATTCCCAGGAAAAATGAGAATTCCCAGGAAAAAAAACGGGAATTCCAGGGAAAAAAACGTGAATTCCAGGAATAAAATGGAATTCCCAGGGAAAAAATGGGAATTCAAATAATAAAAATGGGAATTGTCAAGAAAAAAAATGGGAATTCCAGGAATAAAAATGGGAATTCCAGGGAAAAAGGGGAATTCCAGGAAAAAATGGGAATTCCCAGAAAAAATGGGAATTCCCAGGAAAAATGGGAATTCTCAGGAAAAAAATGGGAATTCTCCAGAAAAATGGGAATTGCCAAGAAAAAAATGGGAATTCCAGGAATAAAAATGGGAATTCTCAGAGAAAAAACAGGAATTCCCAGGGAAAAAAAATGGGAATTCCCAGGAAAAACTGGCTTGGAATTCCCCAAATTCCCAGGATTTTCCCAGGAGCAGCCCCAAATTTTCTGGGAATTTTTTGGGAATTCCTTGTTTTCCATCCTGCATCCCAAAATTCCTCTGGAATTTTCCCGGGAAATTTTCCACCCCACTTATCCCGGATTTTATTCCCTCCCAATCCCAAATTTCCTCCTCTCATCCCAGAATTCCCAGAATTCCCAGAATTCCTTATCCCAGATTTTCCCCTCTCATCTTGGAATTCTTGGAATTCCTGATCCCAAAATTTTTTGGGGGTTTGATGGAGGGATTTTATTCAGATTTTTTGGGAATTTTTTTGGAATTCTTTTCGGGATTTTTCGGGAATATTTTGGGAATGTTTCGGGAACTTTTTTGGGAATTTTTTTTGGGAATTCTTTGGGAATTTTTTTGAGAATTTTTTGGAAACTTTTTGAAAATTTTTGGGGGAATTTTTTGGGAATTTTTGGGGGGAATTTTGGGGAATTTTGGGGGAATTTTGGGGGGAATTTCTTTGGGAATTTTTTGGGAATTTTCAGGATTTTTTGGGGGAACTTTTTTCCGGAATTTTTGGGGAATTTTTTGGGAACTGATCCCAAAATTTTCCTTCTCATCCCAATTTTTCCCTCTCATCCTGGAATTCTTCATCCAGGATTTTCTTGGAATTCCCAAGATTCTTTATCCCAAATTTTTTTCCCCTTATCCCAGAATTTTCATCCCTCTTTTCCCAAATTTTCCCCCCTTCATCCCAGAATTCCCAGGATTTCTTATCCCAAATTTTCCTTCTTATCCTGGAATTTCCACATCTCTTATCCCAGATTTTCCCTCCATTTTGGGAATTTTGGGAATAAAATCCTTTGGGATTGGGAATTTTGGGAATTTTGGGAAGGAATCTCTCTGAATTGGGAATTTTAGGAATTTTTAGGGAATTCTTTTTTGGGAATTTTTTGGGATTTTTTTTGGAATTTCTGGGAAATTTGGGAATTTTTAGGGATTTTTGGAGAATTTTGCAGGAATTTTGGGGGAATTTTGGGGGAATTTTTTGGGGGAATTTTGGGGGGGAATTTTGGGATAAAAAACCTCCAGAACTGGGAATTTTGGGATGAAATCTCTCAAATTTGGGAATTTGGGGAATTTTTGGGAATTTTTTGGGAATTTTTTTGGAATTTCTGGGAATTTTGGGAATTTTTTAGGGAATTTTTTTTTTATTTTGGGAATTTTTGGGGGGATTTTTGGGAATTTTTGGGGAATTTTTTGGAATTTTGGGGGAATTTTTGGGAATGTTTTTTGGGAATCTTTTGGGAATTTTTGGGGAATCTTTTGGGAATTTTTTGGGAATTTTTTGGGAAATTTTGGGGAATTTTTGGGAATGTTTTGGTAATATTTTTTGGGAATGTGACCCCCAGGGCCCATCCTGAGCAGGAGCAGGAATCACCTCGGGATTGGGAATTTTGGGATAAAAAACCTCCAGAACTGGGAATTTTGGGATGAAATCTCTCCAATTTGGGAATTTTGGGAATTTTTGGGAATTCTTTTTTTGGGAATTTTTTGGGAATTTTTGGGAATTTTGGGGGGAACTTTGGGGAATTTTTTGATAGAATTTTGGGGGAATTTTTTGAGAATTTTTGGGGAACGTTTCGGGGAATTTTGGGGAATATTTGGGGAATCTTTTGGGAATCTTTCGGGAATTTTTTTGGCAATTTTTTGGGAATTTTTTGGGAAATTTTGGGGAATTTTTGGGAATGTTTTGGGAATATTTTTTGGGAATGTGACCCCCAGGGCCCATCCTGAGCAGGAGCAGGAAACACCTCGGGATTGGGAATTTTGGGATAAAAAACCTCCAGAACTGGGAATTTTGAGATGAAATCTCTCCAATTTGGGAATTTTGGGAATTTTTGGGAATTGTTTTTTTTGGGAATGTGACCCACAGGCCCCATCCTGTGCACGGTGGTGCTGAGCAGGAGGAGGGTGCTGACGCTGATGCTCCGAACGTCGTCGTTCGTGGGATCCTCGGAATTTTCCTCTGGAATTCCGGGGGGCTGGAGGAAAAAAAAAGAAAAAAGGAGGAAGAAGAAGAAAAAAAAAGAAAAATAAAGGAGGAAGAAGAAGGAAAAAAAAGGAAAAAAAAGGAAGAAGAAGAAGAAAAAAAAAGAAAAATAAAGGAGGAAGAAGAAGGAAAAAAAAAAAAAAAAGGAGGAAGAAGAAGAAAAAAAGATCAAAAAAGGATTTTGAGGTTCAGGGAGGAAATTGGGAAAGAGGGAGGAGAGGGGAAAGGAAAGGAAAAAAGTGGGGAAAATTTGGGGGAAAAATTTGGGAAAAAATTGGGAAAAAATTGGGGAAAGTGGGGAAAAAATGGGGAATAAATTGGGGAAAAAATGGGGAAAATTTAGTAAAAATTGGGAAAAAATTGGGAAAAATTGGTAAAAAATGGGGAAAAATTTGGGAAAAACTGGGAAAAGTTTGGGAAAGAATGGGGAAAAAATTGGGGAAAAAATTTGGAAAAAGTTGAGAAAAATTTGGGACAAATGGGGAAAAATTGGGGAAAAAATGGGGAAAAATTGAGAAAAATTGGTAAAAAATGGGGAAAAATGGGGAAAAAATGAGGGAAAATTTAGGAAAAAATGGGGAAAAAATTGGGAAAATTGGGGAAAAAATGGGGAAAAAATGGGGAAAAATGGGGAAAAATTGGGGAAAATTTGGGAAAAATGGGGGAAAATTTAGGAAAAAATGGGGAAAAAATGGGGAAAAAATGGGGAAAAATTGGGGAAAAATGGGGAAAAAATTTGGGAAAAATTGGAAAAAATTGGAAAAAATTGGGAAAAATTTAGTAAAAAATGGGGAAAAACTGGGAAAAAATGGGGGAAAATGGGGTAAAAATGGGGAAAAAAATGGGAAAAACTGGGAAAAATTTAGTAAAAAATGGGGAAAAATGTGGAAAAAATGGGAAAAATTTAGTAAAAAATGGGGAAAAAATGGGGAAAAATTTAGGGAAAAAATGAGGAAAAATGTGGAAAAATGTGGAAAAATGGGGGGAAATGGGGAAAAATTTGGGGGAAAATGGGGAAAAATTTGGGGAAAATGGGGAAAAATGGGGAAAAAATTGGGGGAAAATTCAGAAAAAATGGGGAAAAATTGGGAAAAAATTGGGAAAAATGGGGAAATTTGGGGAAAAATGGGGAAATTTGGGGAAATTAGGGAATGAGGGAATGTGGGACTTGTCTCACCAGGCAGCACTGGCGCAGCAGGAACTCCAGCAGGGGCTCGGCCCCCCCCTGCTCCAGGTACCCGTGGTGGGCCAGGGAACTGAGCAGCTGCACCAGGGCTCCTTTCACCTGCAATTGGGGAGAGAAAGGGGGAAATTGGGAAAAAGGAAAAAAAATGGTGAAAAACGGTGAAAAAATGGTGAAAATCGGTGAAAAAATGGGGAAGATATGGGGGAAAATGGGGAAAAATGGGGGAAAATGGGGAAAAATGGGGAAAAATGGAGAAAAATGAAAATAGAAATGGAAATAGAAATAGAATAGAAATAGAAATTAAAAAAAAAGTAAAATTAAAATTAAAAATAAAAATAGAAATAAAAATAATAAAAATAAGAATAAAAATAGAAATAAAAATAGAAATAGCAATAATAAAAATATAAATGAAATTAAAATTAAAAATTAAAAATAAAAACAGAAATAAAAATAATAAAAATAAGAGTAAAAATAGAATTAGAAATAGAAAGAGAAATAATAAAAGTATAAATAAAATTAAAATTAAAAATAAAAACAGAAATAAAAATAGAAATTAAAAAAAAAATTAAAATAAAAAAGGAAACAGAAATAAAAATAAAAATAAAAATACAAATAAAATTAAGATTAAAAAGAAACAGAAATAAAACTAGAAATAAAAATAATAAAAATAAGAGTAAAAATAGAAATAGAAATAAATAGAAATAAATAGAAACAGAAATAGAAATGGAAATAGAAATAAAAATTTAAAAAAAAAGTAAAATTAAAATTAAAAATAAGAACAGAAATAAAAATAGAAATAAAAATAATAAAAATAAGAGTAAAAATAGAAATAGAAATAATAAAAATATAAATAAAATTAAAATTAAAAAAATACGGAAACAAAATTGAAATAATAAAAATTAGAATAAAAATAGAAATAGAAATAAAAATAATAAAAATAAAAATATAAATAAAATTAAAATTAAAAATAAAACCAGAAATAAAAATAGAAATAAAAATAAGAATAAAAATAGAAATGGAAATAGAAATAAATAGAAATAGAAATTAAAAAAAAAGTGAAATTAAAATTAAAAATAAAAACAGAAATAAAAATAGAAATAAAAGTAATAGAAATAAAAATAAAAATAAAAATAAAAATAAAAATAAAAATAAAAATAAAAATAAAAATAAAAATAAAAATAAAAATAAAAAAAATAAAATAAAAAAGGAAACAGAAATAAAAATAGAAATAAAAATACAAATAAAATTAAAATATAAAAAATACAGAAATAAAAATAGAAATAAAAATAATAAAAATAAGAGTAAAAACAGAACTAGAAATAGAAATAATAAAAATAAAAATAAAATTAAAATTAAAAATAAAAACAGAAATAAAAATAGAAATAAAAGTAATAAAAATAAAAATAAAAAAATAAAAATAAAATTAAAATAAAAAAGGAAACAGAAATAAAAATAGAAATAAAAAAAATTAAAATTAACAAAATTCAGAAATAAAAATAGAAATAAAAATAATAAAAATAAGAGTAAAAACAGAAATAGAAATAAAAAAATAAAAATATAAATAGAATTAAAATTAAGAATAAAAACAGAAAAATAGAAATAAAAATAATAAAAATAAAAATAAAATAAAAATTAAAATTAAAATAAAAAAGGAAACAGAGATTAAAATAGAAATAAAAATACAAATAAAATTAAAATTAAAAAAATACAGGAATAAAAATAGAACTAAAAATAATAAAAATAAAAATAGAAATAAAATAAAATAAAATAAAAGCAAAAATAAAAACCGAAATAAAAATAGAAATAAAAATAATAATTTAAAAAAAAAATAGAAATAGAAATAGAAATAGAAATAAAAAAAAAATAAAAATAAAAATAAAAGTAAAAATAAAAATTAAAATGAAAATAAAAATAAACATAAAAATAAAAATAAACATAAATATAAAATAGAAATAAAAATAATAAAAATAAAAATAAGAACAAGAATAAAAACAAAAATAAAAATAAAACTTAAATTAAATTATGAAAAAAAAATTTAAAATGAAAATAGAAATAAAAATAGAAATAAAAATAAAATTAAAAATAGAAATTAGTAGAAATACAAATAAAAATAAAAATAAGAATAAAAATAAATATAAAAGTAAAAATAGAATAGAAGTAAAAATAAAAATAAAAATAAAAAAATAAAAAAATTCAACTAAAATTAAAAATTAAAATAAAAATAAAATAAACCATAAAAGTTAAAAAAAAATAAAAGTAAAAATAAGAATTTAAAAAAAAAATAGTAATAGAAACAAAAATAAAAATAGAAATGGAATTAAAAATAGAAATAGAAATAAAAATAGAAACGAAAATAAAAATAGAAATTAAAAAAAAATAGAAATGAAAATAAAAACGGAAATAAAAATAAAAATAAAAATGAAAATAAAAATAAAAATAAAAATAAAAATAAAAATAAAAACGAAAATAAAAATAAAAATAAAAATAAAAATAAAAATAAAAATAAAAATAAAAATAAAAACGAAATTAAAAATAAAAATAAAAATAAAAACGAAAATAAAAATAAAAATAAAAACGAAAATAAAAATAAAAATAAAAATAAAAATAAAAACGAAAATAAAAATAAAAATAAGAATATAAATGGAAATAAAAATAGAAACAAAAATTAAAATCAAAATGAAAACAGAAATAAAAATAAAAACTAAAATAAAAATTAAAAAAAAAAGAGAAATCAAATGAAAAATAGAGATGAAAATTAAAAACCAAAAGAACAGGACTGAAACGTGCTGAGTCAGCATTACCCTGGTGCTGGGGTCCTGCAGGAGGAGCCTCAGGGAGGAGATGATGAAGGGTTTCTTCAGCTCCATTTGGGAAGCTGAAAAAAAAAACCAAAATTCCCAAAAAAATTAAAAAAATTTCCCCAAAAATTCCAATTCAAACGGTCCCAAAAATCCCCAGAAAATTCTGATTCAAAAGAAAAAAAATTCCATAAAATTCACCCCAAAATTCCCAAAAAAATAAAAAAATTCCCCCCAAAATTCCCATAAAAATCCCAAAAATTCCCCCAAAATTCCCCAAAAAATTCCAAAAAATTCCCCGAAAAATTCCCAAAAAAATTCCCCAAAATTCCCCCAAAATTCCCATAAAAATCCCAAAAAATTCCCCAAAATTCCCCAAAAAATTTCAAAAAATTCCCCCCAAAATTCCCCAAAAAAATCACAAAAATTCCCTCCAAAATTCCCAAAAAAATTCCCCAAATTCCCCCCAAAATTCCCTAAAAAATAAAAAAATTTCCCCAAAAAATTCCAATTCAAACGGCCCCAAAAATCCCCAGAAAATTCTGATTAAAAGCAAAAAAAATTCCAAAAAATTCACCCTAAAATTCCCAAAAAAATCCCAAAAAATTCCCCAAAAATTCCCAAAAAATTCCCCAAAAAATTCCCGAAAATTCCCATAAAAATCCCAAAAAATTCCCCAAAATTCCCCAAAAAATTCCAAAAAATTCCCCCCAAAATTCCCCCCAAAATTCCCAAAAAAATCCAAAAAATCCCCCAAAATTCCACAAAAATTTCCCCAAAATTCCCATAAAAATCCCAAAAAATTCCCCCCAAAATTCCAATAAAAATAAAAAAAATCCCCCAAAAATTCCAATTCAAACGGTCCCAAAAATCCCCAGAAAATTCTGATTCAAAACAAAAACAAAATTCCAAAAAATTCCCCCCAAAATTCCCAAAAAAATCCCAAAAATTCCCCAAAAATTCCCCAAATTCCCCCCCGAATTCCCATCAAAATCCCAAAGAATCCCAAAAAAATTCCCCAAAAATTTCCCCAAAATTCCCATAAAAATCCCAAAAAATTCCAAAAAATTTCCCCCCCAAAATTCCCAAAAAAATTCCAAAAAATTCCCCCAAAATTCCCCAAAAAATTCCAGAAAATTCCCAGAAAAATTCCCCCAAAAATTCCCATAAAAACAAAAAAATCCCCCAAAAATTCGAATTCAAACGGCCCCAAAAATCCCCAGAAAATTCTGATTAAAAACAAAAAAAAATCCAAAAAATCCCAAAATTCCCAAAAAAAAAAAAAAAAATTCCTCCAAAATTCCAAAAAATCCAAAAATTCCCCCAAAATTCCCGAAAAATTCCCCAAAAAATTCCCCAAAATTCCCCTCAAAGATTCCCATAAAAATCCCAAAAAATTCCCCAAAATTCCCCAAAAAATTCCAAAAAATTCCCCCAAAATTCCCAAATCCCAAAATTTCCCCAAAATTCCCAAAAACCCCAAAAATTACCCCCAAAAATCCTAAATAATTCCCCAAAATTCCCCAAATACCCCAAAAATTCCCGTAAAAATTCCCCAAAATAAAAAAATCCCCAAAAATCCTTTAAATCCCAAAACACCCCAAAATAAAAAAAAAAAACAACAAAAAATTCCCAAAAAATCCCAATAAATCCTTTTTAAAATTCCTCCAAAAATTCCCAAAAAATTCCCAAAAAAAAAAAAATTCCCCAAAATATCCCAAAAATTCCCCAAAAATCCTAAATAATTCCCCAAAATTCCCAAATACCCCAAAAATTCCGTAAAATTCCCCAAAATAAAAACAAAATTCTAAAAAAATCCTCAAATCCCAAAACCCCAAAAATAAAAAAATAAAAAATTTAAAAATCCCAATAAATCCCCTTTAAAATTCCTCAAAATTCCCAAAAAAATCCCCCAAAAAATCCCAAAAATTCCTCAAAAATCCCAAAAAATTCCTCAAAATCCTAAATAATTCCCCAAAATTCCCCAAATACCCCAAAAATTAAAAATTGCCCAAAAATTAAAAAAAAAAAAAAAAAATCCCTCAAATCCCAAAAAAAACCCCAAAAAATAAAAAAAGAAATTCAAAAAAATTCCCAGAAAATCCCAATAAATCCCCATTAAAATTCCACAAAAAATTCCCAAAAATTCCCCCCAAAAATTCCCCAAAAATCCCAAAATTACCCAAAAAATCCTAAATAATTCCCCAAAATTCCCCCAAATACCCCAAAAAATTCCCGTAAAAATCGCCCAAAAAAAAAAAAAAATTAAAAAAACCCCCCCTCAAATCCCAAAAAAAACCCCAAAAAATAAAAAAAAAATCCAAAAAAATTCCCAAAAAATCCCAATAAATCCCCTTTAAAATTCCCAAAAAATTCCCCCAATAAATCCCAAAAATTACCCAAAAAATCCTAAATTATTCCCCAAAATTCCCCCAAATACCCCAAAAAATTCCCGTAAAAATTGCCCAAAAATTAAAAAAAATTAAAAAATAAAACCCTCAAATCCCAAAAAAACCCCAAAAAATAAAAAAAAAAATCCAAAAAAAATCCCAAAAAATCCCAAAAAATCCCAAATAAAATTCCTCAAAAAATTCCCAAAAAATTCCCCCAAAAAATCCCAAAAATGACCCCAAAAAATCCCAAATAATTCCCCAAAATTCCCCCAAATACCCTAAAAAATTCCCGTAAAAATTCCCCAAAAATAAAAAAAAATTAAAAAAAAAATCCCTCAAATCCCAAAAAAACCCCCAAAAAATAAAAAAAAATCCAAATAAATTCCCAAAAAATCCCACTAAATCCCCTTTAAAATTCCTCAAAAAATTCCCAAAAAATCCAAAAAATTCCCCCCAAAAATCCCAAAAATGACCCCAAAAAATCCTAAATAATTCCCCAAAATTCCCCCAAATACCACAAAAAAATCCCGTAAAAATTGCCCAAAAATAAAAAAAAATTTAAAATTAAAAAAATCCCTCAAATCCCAAAAAAAAACCCCAAAAAATAAAAAAAAATTCCAAAAAAAATCCAAAAAAATCCCAAAAAATCCCCTTTAAAATTCCTCAAAAAATTCCCAAAAATTCCCCAAAAAAATCCAAAAAATTCCCCAAAAAAATCCCAAAAATTCCCCCAAAAAATCCTAAATAATTCCCCAAAATTCCCCCAAATACCCCAAAAAATTCCCGTAAAAATCGCCCAAAAATAAAAAAAAATTAAAAAAATCCCTCAAATCCCAAAAAAAAACCCCAAAAAATAAAAAAAAAATCCAAAAAAATTCCCAAAAAATCCCAATAAATCCCCTTTAAAATTCCTCAAAAAATTCCCAAAAAATTCCCCCAAAAAATCCCAAAAATTACCCCAAAAAATCCTAAATAATTCCCCAAAATTCCCCCAAATACCCCAAAAAATTCCAGTAAAAATTCCCCAAAAAAAAAAAAAAATTTAAAAAAAATCCCTCAAATCCCAAAAAAAAAAACCCCAAAAAAAAAAAAAAATCCAAAAAAATTCCCAAAAAATCCCAATAAATCCCCTTTAAAATTCCTCAAAAAATTCCCCCAAAAAATCCCAAAAATTACCCAAAAAAATCCCAAATAATTCCCCAAAATTCCCCCAAATACCACAAAAATTCCCGTAAAAATTCCCCCCAAAAAAAAAAAAATTTTTAAAAAATCCCTCAAATCCCCAAAAAAACCCTCAAAAAATAAAAAAAAAAAAAACAAAAAAATCCCATAAAAATCCCAATAAATCCCAATTAAAATTCCTCAAAAAATTCCCAAAAAAATTCCCCAAAATTCCCCCCGAATTCCCGATTTTTGCGGGACTCACGGGCGCTGTTGAGGAGGTGCCGCAGCACCAGCAACGCCCCCGCGCGGATCCGCTCCGAGCCGCTCTCGAATTTCGGCGTCAGGAACGGGAGGAGCCGGTCCGGGAACGCCGAGGCTGCGGGGGAGCGCACGGGATTGTGGGAAACGCGAGGGATTGTGGGAAACGCAAGGGATTGTGGGAAACGTAGGCGATTGTGAGGGGGAACCGCAAGGGATTGTGGGAAGTGTAGGAGATTGTGAGGAAAACTGCAAGGGATGGTGGGAAATGTAGGATATTCTGGGGAAAATTGCAGGGGATTGTGGGAAATGTGGGAGATTGAGGGAGAAACTCAAGGGATTGTGGGAAATGTAGGCGATTGTGGGGAAAAAACCGCAAGGGATTGTGGGAAATGTAGGAGATTGTGGGAGGAAACTGCAAGGGATTGTGGGAAGTGTATGAGATTCTGAGGGAAACTGCAAGGGATTGTGGGAAATGTAGGAGATTGTGAGGGGAAACTGCAAGGGATTGTGGGAAATGTAGGAGATTGTGGAGAAAACCGCAAGGGATTGTGGGAAATGTAGGAGATTCTGGGGAAAACTGCAGGGGATTGTGGGAAATGTAGGAGATTGAGGGAGAAACGCAAGGGATTGTGGGAAATGTAGGAGATTGTGAGGGGAAACCCCAAGGGATTGTGGGAAATGTAGGAGATTGTGGGGGGGAAACCGCAAGGGATTGTGGGAAATGTAGGACATTGTGGGGAAAACTGCAAGGGATGGTGGGAAATGTAGGATATTCTGGGGAAAATTGCAGGGGATTGTGGGAAATGTGGGAGATTGTGAGGGGAAACCGCAAGGGATTGTGGGAAGTGTAGGAGATTGTAGGGAAAACTGCAGCGGATTGTGGGAAATGTAAGAGATTGTGGGGGGGGGGACACGCAGGGGATTGTGGGAAATGTAGGCGATTGTGAGGTAAACTGGAAGGGATTGTGGGAAATGTAGGAGATTCTGGGGAAAACTGCAGGGGATTGTGGGAAATGTAGGAGATTGAGGGAGAAACGCAAGGGATTGTGGGAAATGTAGGAGATTGTGAGGGGAAACCCCAAGGGATTGTGGGAAATGTAGGAGATTGTGGGGAAAAACCGCAAGGGATTGTGGGAAATGTAAGAGACTGTGGGGAAAACCGCAAGGGATTGTGGGAAATGTAGGAGATTGTGGGAGGAAACTGCAAGGGATTGTGGGAAGTGTATGAGATTCTGAGGGAAACCGCAAGGGATTGTGGGAAATGTAGGAGATTGTGGGGAATCAGTGAATTCTGGGAAATCAGGGAATGAAATTCTGGGAAATTCAGGGAATTCTGGGAAATTCAGGGAATTTTGGAAAATCAGGGAATTCTGGGAAATTCAGGGAATTCTGGGAAATCAGGGATTGGAATTCTGGGTAATCAGAAAATGGTGGGAAATTCTGGGAATTCTGGGGATTCTGGGAATTCTGAGAATTTCGGAATTCTGGGAATTTTGGGGATTCTGGGAATTCTGGGATGAATCAAAATTTTGGAATTCTGGGGATTGTGGGAATTCTGGGAATTTTGGGAACTCTGGGAATTTTGAGAATTCTTGGAATTTTGGAATTGTGGGGATTGTGGGAAATTTGGGAATTCTGGGGATTCTGGGAATTCTGGGGATTCTGGAAATTTTGGAATTCTGGGGATTCTGGGAATAATTCTAGGAATTCTGGGAATTCTGGGAATTCTGGGAATTTTGGGGAGTCTGGAATTCTGGGGATTTTGGGAATTCTGGAATTTTTGAATTCTGGGAATTCTGGGTATTCTGGGAATTCTGGGGGTTTTGGGGATTTTAGGAATTTTGGGAATTCTGGGAATTTTGGGAATTTTGGGAATTTTTGAATTCTGGGGATTCTGGAATTCTGGGGATCCTGGGAATAATTCTGGGAATTCTGGGAATTCTGGGAATTTTGGAATTCTGGGAATTCTGGGAATTTTGGAAATTTTGGGAATTCTGGGCATAAGTCTAGGGATTCTGGGGTTTCTGGGAATTCTGGGGATTCTGGGAATTCTCGGAATTTTGGAATTGTGGGAATTCTGGGAATTCTGGGAATTTTGGAATTCTGAGAATTTTTGAATTCCGGGAATTTTGGAATTCTGGGAATTCTGGGAATTCTGGGGATTCTGGGGATTCTGGGAATTCTGGGGATCCTGGGAATAATTATAGGAATTCTGGGAATTCTGGGAATTCTGGGGATTCTGGGAATTCTGGGGATTCAGGGAATGTTGGGAATTCTGGGTATTCCAGGAATTCTGGGAATTCTGGAATTCTGGGAATTCGGGAATTCTGGGAATTTTTGAATTCCGTGAATTTTGGAATTCTGGGGATTCTGGGATTTCTGGGATTTCTGGGAATTCTGGGGATCCTGGGAACAATTCTAGGAATTCTGGGAATTCTGGGGATTCTGCAGGTTCGGAGAATTTTGGAATTCTGGGAATTCTGGGAATTTTGGGAATTCTGGGAATTCTGGGAATTGCTCACCCAGGACGGAGAAGCAGCGCAGCAGCTCCGTGTGGTTCTTGGCGCTCGTGGCGATGTCGGGATCGGCCGGAGCACAGATCTGTGGGAAATGGGAAAAGCATGGAAAAATCCCGGAAAAATCCCGGGAAAATCCCGGGAAAATCCAGGGAAAATCCTGGGAAAATCCAGGGAAAATCCTGGGAAAATCCTGGGAAAATCCCGGGAAAATCCAGGAAAAATCCAGGAAAAATCCTGGGAAAATCCAGGGAAAATCCTGGGAAAATCCAGGGAAAATGCCGGGAAAATCCCGGGAAAATCCCGGAAAAATCCCGGGAATATCCCGGGAAAATCCCGGGAAAATCATGGAAAAATCCAGGAAAAATCCAGGGAAAATCCAGGGAAAATCCTGGAAAAATCCAGGAAAATCCCAGGAAAATCATGGAAAAATGCCGGAAAAATCCTGGGAAAATCCAGATAAAATCATGGGAAAATCCCGGAAAAATCCAGGAAAGTCTAAGAAAAAACCTGGGAAAAATCCTGGGAAAATCCAGAAAAAATCCAGATAAAATCACGGAAAATCCAGGGAAAATCCAGGAAAATCTAAGAAAAAACCTGGGAAAAATCCAGGGAAAATGTGGGAAAAATCCTGGGAAAATCCTGGGAAAATCCCGGGAAAATCATGGAAAAATCCAGGAAAAATCCTGGGAAAATCCTGGGAAAATCCAGGGAAAATCCTGGAAAAATCCCGGGAAAATCCCAGGAAAATCATGGAAAAATCCCGGAAAAATCCAGGAAAAATCCAGGAAAATCTAAGAAAAAACTTGGGAAAAATCCTGGGAAAATCCTGGGGAAAATCCCGGGAAAATCCCAGGAAAATGCTGGGAAAATCCAGGAAAAATCCAGGAAAATCTAAGAAAAAACCTGGGAAAAATCATGGGAAAATCCTGGGAAAAATCCTGGGAAAATCCAGGGAAAATCCAGGGAAAATGCTGGGAAAATCCTGGAAAAATCCCGGGAAAATCCCAGGAAAATCATGGAAAAATCCTGGAAAAATCCAGGAAAAATCCAGGAAAATCTAAGAAAAATCCTGGGAAAAATCCTGGGAAAATCCAGGGGAAATGTAGGAAAAAAACAGGAAAATCCAGGGAAAATGTAGGAAAAACTCAGGAAAATCCTGGGAAAATCTTGGAAAAAATCCTGGAAAAATCCCGGAAAAATTCAGGAAAAATCCTGGGAAAATCCAGGGAAAAATCCAGGAAAAACGCAGGAAAATCTAAGAAAAACCTGGGAAAAATCATGGGAAAAGTTTTGGGAAAATCCTAGAAAAATCTGATAAAATCCTGGGAAAATCCAGCAAAAATCTGGGAAAAATCCAGGAAAAAATCCAGGGAAAAATCCTGGGAAAATCCTGGGAAAATCCAGGAAAAATCCAGGAAAATTCCAGAAAAAAAAAAAAATCTGAAGAAATCCTGGAAAAATCCAGGAAAAATCTGGGAAAAATCCCATAAAAACGGGGGAAAAATCCAGGAAAAACCCAGGAAAAACCCAGGAAAAATCTGGGAAAAATCCAGGAAAAATCCAGGAAAAATCCAGGAAAAATCTGGGAAAAATCCCATAAAAACGGGGAAAAATCCAGGAAAAACCCAGGAAAAATCCAGGAAAAATCCAGGAAAAATCCCATAAAAACGGGAAAATCCCAGAAAAATCCCGGAAAAATCCAGGAAAAATCTGGGAAAAATCCCATAAAAACAGCAAAAAATCCAGGAAAAACCCAGGAAAAATCCCAGAAAAATTCCAGGAAAAATCCCATAAAAACAGGGAAAAATCCAGGAAAAATCCCATAAAAACAGGGAAAAATCCCGGAAAAATCCAGGAAAAATCCTGGACAAATCCAGGAAATAATTCCATAAAAACGGGAAAAAAATCCAGGAAAAACCCACGAAAAATCCTGGACAAATCCCATAAAAACAGGAAAAAATCCAGGAAAAATCCAGGAAAAATCCCGGAAAAATCCAGGAAAAAATCCAGGAAAAATCCAGGAAAAATCCTGGACAAATCCAGGAAAAACCTGGGAAAAATCCAGGAAAAATCCCATAAAAACAGGGAAAAATCCTGGACAAATCCAGGAAAAATCCTGAACAAATCCAGGAAAAATCTGATAAAAACAGGAAAAAATCCTGGAAAAATCCAGGAAAAATCCTCGAAAAATCCAGGAAAAATCCCATAAAAACGGGAAAAAATCCAGGAAAAATCCAGGAAAAATCCCATAAAAACAGCAAAAAATCCAGGAAAAAACCCAGGAAAAATCCCAGAAAAATTCCAGGAAAAATCCCAGCACTTTCTAGGGCTTTTCCAGGATTAGAAGGAAATTCCCGAATTTTTTGGATGGAGAATTCCAGGTGGGAATTTGCTGACCTGGCTGAGCAGCGCCACCAGCAGCGAGTCCAGCTGCGCCTCCAGGCTCCGGCTGCCCGCGGCCACCGACGCTTCCAGGACCTGGCACAGGCTCTGGAAGGGAGAGAAAAATCGGGAAAAGTTGGGAAAAAAATTGGGAAAAGGTTGGGGAAAATTCAGGGAAAGTTTGGTGGAAATTTGGGAAAAAATGTGGGAACGGTTTTGGAAAAATTGGGGAAAATACGGGAGAAGTTTGGGAGCAATTCAGGAAAGATTCAAGATAAAATTGGGATAAGTTTGGGAATAATTCAGGAAGAATTCAGGAAAAGTTCAGGAAAAAGTTTGGAAAAAATTTGGGAAAAAACTGAGAGAAGTTCAGGAAAAAATTGGGAAAAGTTTGGGAACAATTTGGGAAAAAATTGAGAAAAATTGAAAAAAAGTTTGGGAGCAATTCAGGAAAGATTCAAGATAAAATCGGGATAAGTGTGGGAATAATTCAGGAAGAATGCAGGAAAAGTTCAGGAAAAAGTTTGGAAACAAGTTGGGAAAAATTGGGAAAAGTTCAGGAAAAAATTGGGAAAAGTTTGGGAACAATTTGGGAAAAAATGAGAGAAGTTCAGGAAAAAATTGGGAAAAACTTGGGAACAATTTGGGAAAAAATTGAGAAAAATTGGGAAAAGTTTGGGAGCAATTCAGGAAAGATTCAAGATAAAACTGGGATAAGTTTGGGAATAATTCAGGAAGAATTCAGGAAAAGTTCAGGAAAAAGTTTGGAAACAAGTTGGGGAAAATTGAGAGAAGTTCAGGAAAAAATTGGGAAAAGTTTGGGAACAATTTGGGAAAAAACTGAGAGAAGTTCAGGAAAAAATTGGGAAAAACTTGGGAACAATTTGGGAAAAAATTGAGAAAAATTGGGAAAAGTTTGGGAGCAATTCAGGAAAGATTCAAGATAAAATTGGGATAAGTTTGGAAATAATTCAGGAAGAATTCAGGAAGAATTCGGGAAAAGTTCAGGAAAAAGTTTGGAAACAAGTTGGGAAAAATTGGGAGAAGTTCAGGAAAAAATTGGGAAAAGTTTGGGAACAATTCGGGAAAAAATCAAGAAAAAAAATCAAGAAAAATTTGGAAAAAAATTGGGGGAAAATTGGGAAAAGTTTGAAAACAATTCAGGAAAAAAACGGGGAAAATTCCAGAAAAGTTTGGGGAAAACCAGGGAACAATTAACGAAAAATTCAAGAGAAAATCAGGAAAAGTTTGGGAACAATTTGGGAAAAGTTTGGAGAAAATTCTGGAAAAGTTTGGGGGAAATTCGGGAAAAATTCAGAAAAAAATCTGGAAAAATTCAGGGGGGAAATGGGGAAATTCAGGAAAAAATTGGGAAAAATTCAGGAAAAAATTGGGAAAATTCAGGAAAAAATTCAAGAAAAAAATGGGGAAAGTTTGGGGAAAAATTCTGGAAACGTTTGGGGGAAATTCAGGAAAAATTCAGGAAAAGTTTGGGAACTATTCAGAAAAAAATTGGGAAAAGTTTGGGAACAATTTGGGAAAATATAAGGAAAATTCTGAGGAAAATTCGGGAAAATTTCTGGGAAAAATTGGGAAAAAAATCTGGAAAAATTCAGGAAAATCTGTGAAAAATCTGGGGAAAATCCATGAAAATCTGGGAAAATAAAAATGAAAAAAAAAAAAAAAGGGAAAAATGTGGAAAAAAAAAATCAAAGAAAAATCAGGGAAAATATGGGGAACATCCAGGAATAATTTGGGGAAAAAATGGGGAAAAAATTGGGGAAAATCCGGGAAAATCTGAGAAAAATCTTGGGGAAAAAAAGGGAAAATTCAGGAATAATTTGGGGGGAAAATGGGGAAAAAATTGGGGAAAATCCAGGAAAATCTGGGAAAAATCTGGGGAAAATCCAAAAAAAATCAGGGGAAAATCCAGAAAAAGTGTGAGAAAAATCCAGGACTAATTTGGGGGAAAAATTGGGAAAAATCCAAGAAAATCCAGGAAAATCCAGCAAAAATTTGGGAAAAATATGGGAAAAATATGGGGAAAATCCAAGAATAATTTGGGGAAAAATTGGGGGAAAAAATGGGAAAAATCCAGGAAAATCTGGGGAAAATCCTAGAAAAAAAATGGGAAAATTCTGGAAAATCAGGGAAAAATATGGGGAAAATAAAAAAAAATTTAAAAAAAGAAAAATCAGGAGAAAATCCAGAAAAAATGTGAGAAAAATCCAGGAATTATTTTGGGGGAAAAACTGGGAAAAATCCAAGAACATCCGGGAAAATCAGGGGAAAATTTGGGAAAAATATGGGAAAATCCAAGAATAATTTGGGAAAAGAATTGGGAAAAATCGGGGAAAATCCAGGAAAATCTGGGGAAAATGTCCAGGAAAAAAAAAAAAAAAAAAAAAGGGAAAAATATGGAAAAAACCCCAAGAAAATCTGGGGAAAATCCAGGAATAATTTGGGGAAAAAATTGGAAAAAAAATTGGGAAAATCCAGGAAAATCTGGGGAAAATCCAAAAAAAAAAAGGAAAAAAAGGAAAAATCAGGAAAATCAGGGGAAAACTCCAGAAAAAATGTGCGAAAAATCCAGGAATAATTGGGGAAATTGGGGAA
>JAREIS010001203.1:0-25320 GCA_030060385.1 Muscicapa striata striata
ATTCCTGCCAGCACTGGACTGCTGTCTCTTAGGGAGCTACAATAAAGAAAACCAAACATCAGAGCATGCTCTGAGCAGCACATGGGCCAGGATCAGATCATTCCACTACTCACCATCTCCCGAGAATGCCCAGGTCCTCATGGCACTTTGACCACTCTTAGGGGCTGATGCCATCTTCACAGGATACACCTGGATTAAGAGGAGACAAGGTGATGTGGCGTGGCTGAAACTCGACCGGACCCACGCTCCTCCTCCCAAACTCCCCGACTCACCCCGGCTGCTCGGCCGATGCCCAAGGCTACCCGGAAGGAGCCTCCAAATAGGAAAAGGTGAAGGCTTCGTCATGGGGCCCTGTAATACTCCTGGAGGGTACAGATGAGCTTTGATCCAGGTCTCTTGGCAGGTCAGTGACGACATTAAAGCTTAAATACAAGAGAACTTCCTAAAACACACAAACAGCAATGGACGTTTAAAGTCACACCAGAAATTGACACCTAGACATAAACAGCTGCTTCTGTACACAGCTCACTGCTCACCTTGCCCACTTCAACTTGACTGCAGATATCCAGATTTAATTCCTAAGAAAGAAAGACAAAAAAATGTGCTGTAACACACTCATAGTTTACACTTCCCCTGCAAAGGCAAATGGTGACTGACCTTCTCAGGGGAGCCCCCACAGCCAGGATGGGCCCTGTGCCTCAGACTGAATCCATCTGCATCTGAAAGAAAGGGAGGACAAAAGTCAAAGCCCTGCAGGAGAACTTAACACTTCCAGACACCTTGGCTCAATCTGCAGCTATCATATGCATCCAACTACACCCCACACTACAAACTGCAAGTCCCCAGGACTGGTCCCATCCCACCTATGCCCAGACTACGCAGCAGGGCAGAGCAGCTCTGGCCCAAACACGTGCAGGCACCCGTGACACAGGACATGACAAACGAGGGGACAACACAAGGGAGGAGAAAACTCTGGGAATGAAGGATGACTAACAAGACAGAGAATGCAAAGTGAGATGACCGAGGCCAGACTGAAAGCGAGCTGCTCAGCCTGGAAAAAGATGCTAGCAGAATGATTTATTCCAAAAACTGCAGAGACGGATGCCCGAGAATCTTCTCCCCATCTTCACTTTATTCCATACTCCCAATCTGCTGTAATGGATCCTTGCAGTGCACAGCTGTCAATACAGCTCAGAACAAGACCTTAAAAGACATCTGACTGGATGCCTCAAAAAAGAGATGAGATTCAGATGGCTGTCCAAGCTCCTGAGTCAAAGGTTGGATGGCCCTGGGCCAAGGAATGCAGATAGCACAAGATGCTATGAATGATGCCTGGGTTTGATACCACACTCAAAGGGCTAAGGCAAGACAAGGACAGTACAACACACACAAAAGACACAGACTGCACCACAGACAAGTGACGTGACACCCACCAGTACTGCTCTGCCCTGTGCACCTCGGAATTGGGAAAAAATTGACACTTTCCCCCTATGGGGCCTAAGGGGCTGCTGCTTGGACATCCCCACCTCTAGAGCTGCCTCAAAAATCCCTCCTGACAAGTCCCAACCCTGCACCCAGTCTCCATCCCCTCCGTGGGTCAGAGCCCTCCACTTATCTGTCAGACATCTGGAGATGCAAATCCACTTTGGGTGCAAAGTAAGGCCGCCTCATCATCTGGGCAATTCCTGCCAGCACTGGACTGCTGTCTCTTAAGGAGCTACAATAAAGAAAACCAAACATCAGAGCATGCCCTGAGCAGCACATGGGCCAGAATCAGATCATTCCACTACTCACCATCTCCCAAGAATGCCCAGGTCCTCAGGGCACTTTGGCCACTCTCAGGGGCTGATGCCATCTTCACAGGATACACCTGGATTAAGAGGAGACAAGGTGATGTGGCGTGGCTGAAACTCGACCGGACCCACGCTCCTCCTCCCAAACACCCCGACTCACCCCGGCTGCTCAGGCCGATGCCCAAGGCTACCTGGAAGGCGCCTCCAAATAGGAAAAGGTGAAGGCTTCGTCACGGGGTCCTGTAATACTTCTGGAGGGCTCACAGGAGCAGTGAGCCGGGTCTCTTGCCAGGTCAGTGAGGAGATCTCAGCTTAATTCAAGAGCACTTCCTAAAACACACAAACAGCAATGGGTGCTTAGAGTCACACCAGAAATTGACACCTGAGCAAAAACAACTGCTTCTGTACACAGCTCACTCCTCACCTTGCCCACTTCAACTTGACTGCAGATATCCAGATTTCATTCCTAAGAAACAAAGACAAAGAAATTTGCTGTAACACACTCATAGTTTACACTTCTCCTGCAAAGGCAAACTGTGACTGACCTTCTCAGGAGAGCCCCCACAGCCAGGATGGGCCCTGTGCCTCAACTTGAATCCATCTGCATCTGAAAGAAAGGGAGGACAAAAGTCAAAGCCCTGCAGGAGAACTTAACACTTCCAGACATCTTGGCTCAATCTGCAGCTATCATATGCATCCAACTACACCCCACACTACAAACTGCAAGTCCCCAGGACTGGTCCCATCCCACCTATGCCCAGACTACGCAGCAGGGCAGAGCAGCTCTGGCCCAAATACATGCAGGCACCCGTGACACAGGACATGGCAAACAAGGGGATAACACAAGGGAGGAGGAAATTCTCGGACTCAAGAATGACTAAGAAGACAGAGAATGCAAAGTCAGATGACCAAGGCCAGACTGAAAGCGAGCCGTGCAGGCTGGAAAAAGATGGAAGCAGAGTGATGTATTCCAAAATCTGTAGAGACGGATGCCCGATAATCTTCTCCCCATCTTCACATTCTTCCATACTCCCAATCTGCTGTAATAGATACTTGCAGTGCACAGCTTTCAGTGCAGCTCAGAACAAGACCTTAAAAGACATATGAGTGGATGCTTTGAAAAAGAGATGATATTCAGATGGCTGTACAAGCTCCTGAGGCAAAGGTTGGATGGCCCTGGGCCAAGGAATGCAGATAGCACAAGATGCTATGAATGATGCCTGGGTTTGATACCACACTCAAAGGGATAAGGCAAGACACAGACAGTACAACACACACAAAAGACACAGACTGCACCACAGACAAGTGACGTGACACCCACCAGAACTGCTCTGCCCTGTGCACCTCAGAATTGGGAACAAATTGACACTTTCCCCTTATGGCACATAAGGGGCTGCTGCTTAGACATCTCCACCTCTAAAGCTGCTTTAAAAATCCCTCCTGACAACTCCCAAACCTGCACCCAGCCTCCATCCCCTCCGTGGGTCAGAGCCCCCCACTTATCTGTCAGACATCTGGAGATGTAAATCCACTCTGGGTGCAAAGTAAGGCCGCCTCATCATCTGGGCAATTCCTGCCAGCACTGGACTGCTGTCTCTTAGGGAGCTACAATAAAGAAAACCAAACATCAGAGCATGCCCTGAGCAGCACATGGGCCAGAATCAGATCATTCCACTACTCACCATCTCCCAAGAATGCCCAGGTCCTCAGGGCACTTCGACCACTCTTAGGGGCTGATGCCATCTTCACAGGATACACCTGGATTAAGAGGAGACAAGGTGATGTGGCGTGGCTGAAACTCGACCGGACCCACGCTCCTCCTCCCAAACTCCCCGACTCACCCCGGCTGCTCGGCCGATGCCAAAGGCTACCCGGAAGGAGCCTCCAAATAGGAAAAGGTGAAGGCTTCGTCATGGGGCCCTGTAATACTCCTGGAGGGTACAGATGAGCTTTGATCCAGGTCTCTTGGCAGGTCAGTGACGACATTAAAGCTTAAATACAAGAGAACTTCCTAAAACACACAAACAGCAATGGACGTTTAAAGTCACACCAGAAATTGACACCTAGACATAAACAGCTGCTTCTGTACACAGCTCACTCCTCACCTTGCCCACTTCATCTTGACTGCAGATATCCAGATTTAATACCTAAGAAAGGAAGACAAAAAAATGTGCTGTAACACACTCATAGTTTACACTTCCCCTGCAAAGACAAATGGTGACTGACCTTCTCAGGGGAGCCCCCACAGCCAGGATGGGCCCTGTACCTCAGACTGAATCCATCTGCATCTGAAAGAAAGGGAGGACAAACGTCAGAGCCCTGCAGGAGAACTTCACAACTCCAGACATCTTGGCTCAATCTGCAGCTATCATATGCATCCAACTACACCCCACACTACAAACTGCAAATCCCCAAGACTGGTCCCATCCCACCTATGCCCAGACTACGCAGCAGGGCAGAGCAGCTCTGGCCCAACCACGTGCAGGCACCCATGACACAGGACATGGCAAACGATGGGATATCACAAGGGAGGAGAAAATTCTGGGACTGAAGGATGACTAAGAAGACAGAGAATGCAAAATGAGATGACCAAGGCCAGACTGAAAGCGAGCCGTGCTGGCTGGAAAAAGATGGAAGCAGAGTGATGTACTCCAAAATCTGTAGAGACGGATGCCCGATAATCTTCTCCCCATCTTCACATTCTTCCATACTCCCAATCTGCTGTAATAGATACTTGCAGTGCACAGCTTTCAGTGCAGCTCAGAACAAGACCTTAAAAGACATATGAGTGGATGCTTTGAAAAAGAGATGATATTCAGATGGCTGTACAAGCTCCTGAGGCAAAGGTTGGATGGCCCTGGGCCAAGGAATGCAGATAGCACAAGATGCTATGAATGATGCCTGGGTTTGATACCACACTCAAAGGGATAAGGCAAGACACAGACAGTACAACACACACAAAAGACACAGACAATACCAGAGACAAGTGACGTGACACCCACCAGTACTGCTCTGCCCTGTGCACCTCAGAATTGGGAACAAATTGACACTTTCCCCTTATGGCACATAAGGGGCTGCTGCTTGGACATCCCCACCCCTAAAGCTGCCTCAAAAATCCTTCCTGACAAGTCCCAACCCTGAACCCAGCCTCCATCCCCTCCGTGGGTCAGAGCCCTCCACTTATCTGTCAGACATCTGGAGATGCAAATCCACTCTGGGTGCAAAGTAAGGCTCCCTCATCATCTGGGCAATTCCTGCCAGCACCGGACTGCTGTCTCTTAGGGAGCTACAATAAAGAAAACCAAACATCAGAGCATGCCCTGAGCAGCACATGGGCCAGAATCAGATCATTCCACTACTCACCATCTCCCAAGAATGCCCAGGTCCTCAGGGCACTTCGACCACTCTTAGGGGCTGATGCCATCTTTACAGGATAGGCCTGGATTAAGAGGAGACAAGGTGATGTGCTGTGGCTGAAACATGACTGGACCCACTCTCCTCCTCCCAAACTCCCCCACTCACCCAAATGCTCGGCTGGTCCCAAAGGCTACCGGGATGACATCTTCAAATTGTAAAGGGCAAAGGCTTCATCCCAGAGTCCTGTAATACTCCTGGAGGGCTCAGAGGAGCTTTGATCCAGGTCTCTGGGAAGGGCACCAAGCTGCTTCTGTACACAGCTCACTCCTCACCTTGCCCACTTCAACTTGACTGCAGATATCCAGCTTCAAATCCTAAGAAAAAAGACAAAGAAGAGTGCTGTAACACACTCATCATTTATGCTTCCCCAGAAAACAAACAGTGACTGACCTTCTCAGGGGAGCCCTCTCAGCCGGGATAAACCCTCTGCTTCAGACTGAATCCATCTGCATCTGAAAGAAAGGGAGGACAAAAGTCAAAGCCCTGCAGGAGAACTTAACACCTCCAGACATCTTGGCTCAATCTGCAGCTATCATATGCATCCAACTACACCCCACACTACAAACTGCAAGTCCCCAGGACTGGTCCCATCCCACCTATGCCCAGACTACGCAGCAGGGCAGAGCAGCTCTGGCCCAACCACGTGCAGGCACCCGTGACACAGGAGGTGACAAACGATGGGATAACACAAGGGAGGAGAAAACTTTGGGCTGGATGAATGACCGTGAAGATGAGAGAATGCAAAATGTGCGAGGGGAGACTGATAGCAAGCTGACAAGGCTGGGAAAAGATGCTAGCAGAAGCATTTCTTCTAACAATCGTAGAGATGGAGGCCTTGAGAATCCTGTGGTCAGAATCTTCTCCCCATCTTCACATTCCTCCAATCCCAATCTGCTCTAATGGATCCTTGCCGTGCACAGCTGTCAGTCCAGCACAGAACAAGACCTTAAAAGACCTCTGACTGGATGCTTCTGAGCATCTAAGCATGCTTCTAAGCAGAGATGCTATTCAGATGCCTGCCCAAATCCAGAGGGGGAGGTTCCATGGTGCAGGCACTGGGCTAAGGAGTGCAGAGACCTGAGATGCTAAGAACAAAGCCAGGGATTCTGATAACCCCCTCAAAGGGCTAAGGCAAGGGAGGAAAAATACAACACACACAAAAGACACAGACATGTGATGTGACACCCACCAGAGCTGCTCTACCCTGTGCACCTCAGCATTAACATCAAATTGAGACTTTCCCATTATGGGGCCTAAGGGGCTGCTTCTTAGACATCCCCACCTCTAAAGCTGCCTCAAAAATCTCTCCTGACAAGTTTCATCCCAGTACCCTGCCCTCACCCCCCCCGTGGACCTGAGCCCTCCACTTATCTGTCAGACATCCAGGGACGAGAAGCCACGGCAGCTGTGAAGAAAAGCGATTCCACCACGTGGGGAACTCCTGCCATCGCCAGGCTGCTGTCCCTTAGCCAGCTGCAATCAAGAAAACCAAACATCAGTGCATGCTCCCAGCAGCACAGCATCCAAAATTGGCTAATTCAACTACTCACCACCTTCCCAAGAACGCCCAGCTCTCAGGGGCGCACGCTTCGGCCGCCCCCAGAGGCTGATGCCATCGTCACAGGAGATGCCCTGCTTAAAAGAAGACAAGGGGATGTGGCGTGGCTGAAACTCGACCGGACCCACGCTCCTCCTCCCAAACTCCCCGACTCACCCCGGCTGCTCGGCCGATGCCCAAGGCTACCCGGAAGGCGCCTCCAAATAGGAAAAGGTGAAGGCTTCATCACGGGGTCCTGTAATACTTCTGGAGGGCTCACAGGAGCAGTGAGCCGGGTCTCTTGCCAGGTCAGTGAGGAGATCTCAGCTTAATTCAAGAGCACTTCCTAAAACACAAAAACAGCAAGGGATGCTTAGAGTCACACCAGAAATTGACACCTGAGCAAAAACAACTGCTCCTGTACACAGCTCACTCCTCACCTTGCCCACTTCAACTTGACTGCAGATATCCAGATTTAATACCTAAGAAAAAAAGACAAAAACATATGCTGTAACACACTCAGAGTTTACACTTGCCCTGCAAAGGCAAATGGTGACTGACCTTCTCAGGGGAGCCCCCTCAGCCAGGATGGGCCCTGTGCCTCAGCTTGAATCCATCTGCATCTGAAAGAAAGGTAGGACAAAAGTCAAAGCCCTGCAGGAGAACTTAACACTTCCAGACATCTTGGCTCAATCTGCAGCTATCATATGCATCCAACTACACCCCACACTACAAACTGCAAGTCCCCAGGACTGGTCCCATCCCACCTATGCCCAGACTACGCAGCAGGGCAGAGCAGCTCTGGCCCAACCACGTGCAGGCACCCATGACACAGGACATGGCAAACAAGGGGATAACACAAGGGAGGAGAAAACTCTTGGCTGGATGAATGACCGTGAAGATGAGAGAATGCAAAATGAGATGGCTGAGGGGAGACTGATAGCAAGCTGACAAGGCTGGGAAAAGATGCTAGCAGAAGCATTTCTTCTAACAATCGCAGAGATGGAGGCCTTGAGAATCCTGTGGTCAGAATCTTCTCCCCATCTTCACATTCCTCCAATCCCAATCTGCTCTAATGGATCCTTGCCGTGCACAGCTGTCAGTCCAGCACAGAACAAGACCTTAAAAGACCTCTGACTGGATGCTTCTGAGCATCTAAGCATGCTTCTGAGCAGAGATGCTATTCAGATGCCTGCCCAAATCCAGAGGGGGAGGTTCCATGGTGCAGGCACTGGGCTAAGGAGTGCAGAGACCTGAGATGCTAAGAACAAATCCAGGGATTCTGATACCCCCTCAAAGGGCTAAGGCAAGGGATGAAAAATACAACACACACAAAAGACACAGACATGTGATGTGACACCCACCAAAGCTGCTCTACCCTGTGCACCTCAGCATTAATATCAAATTGAGACTTTCCCATTAAGGAGCCAAAGGGGCTGCTTTTTAGACATCCCTGCCTCTAAAGCTGCCTCAAAAATCCCTCCTGAGAAGTTTCAACCCGGTACCCTGCCCTCACCCCCTCCGTGGACCTGAGCCCTCCACTTATCTGTCAGACATCCAGGGACGAGAAGCCATGGCAGCTGTCGAGAAAAGCGATTCCACCACGTGGGAAACTCCTGCCATCGCCAGGCTGCTGTCTCTTAGTCAGCTGCAATCAAGAAAACCAAACATCAGTACATGCTCAGAGGAGCACAACAGCCAAAACCTGGTAATTCCACTACTTGTCACCTCCCAGGAACACCCGGGTCCTCAGGACGCTTCGTCCCCCCTCGGAGGCTGATGCCCGTTGGCCGGTCGGTGAGAGTGGTCTCACTGTAATTCAAGTGTGTTACACAAAACACACAAATAACAAATGCTGAGTTGCACTGGAAGCTGAGACCTGATCAATAACAGCTGCTCCTGTCCACCACTAACTGCTCACCTTGCATTCTTCCCCTTGACTGCCAATATCCAGCTTCATTTCCCACGTCCCCCAAAAAAACAAACAAAAACCCTCCCAAAACACCAAAAAAACCTCCTGTAACAGAGTCACCATTTATTGTTCCCCTGAAATGGCAAACTGTGACTGACCACCTTGGGGCAAAACCCTCACCTGGAATGAGGCTCTCTGCCATGGATTGGATCTGGCTACATCTGAAAGGAATTAAGGACAAATTCAAAGCCCTGCAGGATAACTTAGTATCTGCAGATATCTTGGGTCAGTCAGCAGATATCATCTGGAGGCCAACTACAACCCACATGACAAATTGCAAGTCCCTACTACTCAGCTACTTATCCTCTTCTAAGTGGTCCTTCAATCTCTGGCTTTATCCTGAGTTTAAGCCTGTGGCTATTACTATGATTGGCACCTGGGTTAGGAAGAGACAAAGTTACATGGCATTTCTGTGAGTGAGGCAGCTGTGTCTATGCACTGTAAGGCATGTAAATTCATCTGCTGTTCTTGTGAAAAGCCTTGGGGGCCTGCAAACAGACATTTTGCCCCGTGCTGCCTCCAAAATCAGCCCCCAGCCCAGTAACTTCTAACTGCATACCATGCTCAACCTCCCTCTTCTGGGCACAGTCCTCAACTGACTCATCTGAAGCCTTAATCTCAAACATCATCTATAGCACAAAGCAGAAGCATTTTGTGACATAACAAACCTGCTTAAAAAAATCTCATGTGTCATTCTTGACACAACCTGAAATTTCAGGAAGTCATAGTCCTCCTCAAAAAAAAAAAAAAAAAAACCACAAAAAAGAAATCAAACAAAGAAACAAACAAAAAAAAACCCCAAAAAACAAAACCAAAACAGAGCGACACTAAAAATTACAGAAGCAACTAAGCAACTTACCCCGTCTGAACACACAACCTAAAAGCGTGAACACAAATACCCCCTGAATTTTCTTCACTGAATTTTCAAAGCCTCTACTGCTTTAGATGCCCAAAAGCATCTGCTAAACAAAACAAACTGAGATAAGGTGAAACAGCCTCATCATAGAAGGGAGAGGAGAGCCCTTTTCTCAGCTGATTCTCTCTCTGATCCCTAGGGAGGGAATGAAGACCCTTAGCAAAGCCTGGGGTTAATATACCCCTGATTGGGCCTGCCCCTCACGCCCACTCAAAAGGAGGAGCAAAGGCCACAAGGTATAAAAGGCCTCAGAACACCTGCAGCTGTTTGGCTCCTCTGACTTAAAATCAAGGTGAGTGAATTCAAGGAGAGAAAGGTGAGTCTATTTTCAATATAAAAGAAAACTTTCTAGGAAATTAAAATGCTATCCTTTACACAAAAATTACTTCGACAATGAGGGCAGAAATCTGGTCAGAAATAAAACTTTGCATTTCAGCAGCATAGTAAGATAACTTATTCAGTTGCATAATTATTCATTAGTGAATGCTAAGAAGTGCTACACATGTGACTAAGTAGGGCGGACGACTAGGAGTCAGAAAAACTGTGTAAGTCTCACAGGAACCTCTACTTAGCACTATCTGCATTATAAAAAGAACAGGAAAAGTAATAATTTCTCAGTAAAGAAAAATTCAACCCACCCCCCCACCCCAGCACCATGATATTAGTAGAGAAGAGGTGTTTCACACTACAAAGGCAGCCGGGGTTCTAAGGGGTGGCAGCTTGGGTCTGGGAGAAATCTGGGAGAAATATGTTCAGAATTTTAGCAGGCAGAGGCTGGCATGTGGCCACAGACCCATAAACACGAACTGGGGCCTTTTTCCCAGTGAAACAAAACTCACCCTCCTGGTTTCCTGATATCACCTTGGAAGAGGGAATGGGCACACCAAACACAGCCAGGCTTCAAACCGGTGGTAGTTTGTGTCCAGGAGAAATCCTGAGGTGTTTGGAATTTTTGCAGGCGGATGCCGGTCTCAGGTCGAGGGCTCTGGACCTAAATGGTGGCCTTTTTCATTGTGAAACAAAAATCCCTCCCCCGCTTTAGTAATGTCTGTTTAGAGGAGGCATTTGGCACTCAAAGAACAGCCGTGGTTCTATGTGGTGGCAGGTTACTTCTGGGAGGTATCCTGATCAGTTAGGAATTTTAGTAGGCCGAAGCCCGGTTCCGGGCACGGGGGCCTGAACCAGAATATTGGCCCTTTGATCTATGAAACAACACTCACCTTTCCGGTTTCCTGATGTCAGTTTAAAAGAGACATTTTGCACTGCAAAGGGAGCCGGGGATCCGAGCGGAGCCGGCTTGAGGCTGCGATAAATCCTTATCCGTTTGAAACTTTAGCGGGTGGAAGCAGAGTCGCCCCCACAGGGCCCTAGACGCAAATGGCAGTACTTTTCCCAGAGAAAGTAAACTCGCTCTCGTGTCCCTAATATCAGTTGGGAGAAGGAATTGGGAACTCCAAAGGAACTTGGGGTTCTAAGCAGCGGCAGTATAGATACAAGAGAAACCCTTATCCATTCAGAATTTTATCAGGCAGAAGCCGTCTCCAGGCCACAGGCCTCTATAAGCTAATGGTGGCTTTTTCCCTGTGAAAAAATCCTCAGTCCCACAGTTAACCTGGTATCAGTTTGGAGAAGGAATTTGTCACTGCCAAGGAATCCAGGGTTGTAAGCGGTGGCAGTTAATGTCTGGGAGGAATCCTGATCAGTGCGGAATTTTAGCAGGAAGAAGCCCAGTCGGAGGCACAGGGCCGTGGACATGAACATTGGCCCTTTTCCCTTTGAAAAACAACTCAACCTCCCAGTTTCCTAAAAGCAGTTTTGAGGAAGTGTTTGTGACTCCAAAGATACCCAGTGTTCTAAGCAGTGGCAGCTGGGGTTGGGGAAAAATCCAGATGTGTCCATGCTTCTAGCAGACTGAGCCCATTCTCAGGTACGGGGCCCTGGACACAAACAGGGGCATATTTCTTTCTCTTGGAAATTAGGGTCATTTCACCAGTTTTGTAATGCCTATTTAGAGGAGGTGTTTGGCACTCAAACAACAGCCAGGGTTCTAAGTCGTGGAAGATTGAGTCTGGGAGAAATCTGGATTTGTTCAGACTTTTAGCAGACTGAGCCCAGTCATAAGCACAGGGCCCTGGACAAGAACATTGGCCCTTTTTCTATTGAAACATAATTCACCCTCTGAGTTTCCTTATAGCAGTTTGGAGGAAAGCTTTGTCAGTTCAGTTGCAGCCAGATTTCTTAGTGTTCTTAGAGTTCTCTCCCTCACCTTGGGTCTGGGAGGTATCCTGATCCGTTCTGAATTTTAGCGGGCAGAAGCCCAGTCTCTGGCTTGAGACCTCGAAACACAAACTCTGGCCCTTCTATAGGTAAAACAAAACTCACCCTCCCAGAATACAGAGAGCAGTTTGGAGCAGGCCTTTGTCACTGCGAAGGCAGCCACAGTTCTAAGTGATGGCAGCTTGCGTCTGGGAGAAATACTGATCCGTTTGGAGTTTTAGCAGGCCGGAGTAAATTCTCAGGTACTGGGCACTGGACATGAAGAGTGGCCCTTTAACCTGTGAAACAAAATTCCCACCCCTACATTGGTAATATTAGACTAGAGCAGGCAAGGTCACTTAATGAACAGCCAGGGTTCTAAGTCATGGCATTTTGCATCTGCAAGATCCTAACCTCTTTGGGATTTTAGCAGGCAGAAGCCCATTCTCAGGCACAGGGCCATGGACACAAACAGGGGCCTATTTGTCTGTGAAATTAAACTCACTTCTCCAGTTTTGTAATGTCTGTTTAGAGGAGGTGTTTGACACTCGAAGAACAGCTGGGGTTCTATGTGGTGCCAGGTTGCATCTGTGAGATATCCTGAACCGTTTGGAATTTTAGCAGGCAGAAGCCTTGTTTCAGTCACTGGGCACTGGAGAAGAATATTGGCTCTTTTCCCTGAGAAACAAAAATCTTGCCCCCACTTTCATAACGTCAGTTTAGCCTAGGTGTTTGGCACTAGAAGAACAGACATGGTTCTAAGTGGTGGCCCGTTGCATCTGGGAGAAATCCTGATCTGTTTGGAATTTTAGAAGGCAGAAGCCCAGTCCCAGGGCTCTGGACGTTAACAGTGCTGTATTGTCTTATGAAACAAAAATCACACCCCCAGTTTTCTAATGTCGGTTTAGAGGAGACCCATGGCACTCCAAGAGTAGCCAGGGCTCTAAATGCGGGCAGCTTGGATCTGAGAGATATTGTGATCCATTCAAAAGTTTAGCAGGGAGAAGCCAGATCCCAGCCACAGAACCCTAAACACAAACTGTGGCTCTTATCCCTGGGAAGCAAAACCCACGCTCCAGTTTGCTGATATCAGTATGGAGGAGTCGTTGGGCACTCCACAGGCAGTCAAGATCTAAGTGGTGGTAGCTGGGATCTGGCAGACATCCCCATCCGTTTGGAATTTTAGCCGGCAGAAGCTCAGTTCCAGGGCCCTGGACGGGAACGCTGGCCTTTTTCCCTCTACAACAAAACTTACCCTGCCAGATTCCTGGTATCACTTGAAAGGAGATATTTTGTGCTCCTCAGGGGCCTCATATTTCCTGTGGAAATTGTCAGTTGGCTGCCTTCGATTACCTCAGCCATCCCCTCAAAAATGCCACCTCGCTCCCCTCGACATCCCCTCGCGTTTTCCTACGCAAACAATTCTCGTGTCCCCTCTAAATTACCCTGTTTTCAGCTAAATGAATGGCCTGACCCATGCCCAATGCCCGTGATTCACCCAACCAAAATCTACAGCAAATGTTTCTTGGGCTTTAAGAACCTGAAAGACCTTTAAAGTAAAAGAAGTCACCTTTTTTTTTCTGTTTTTTTCTTCTTGCAGATGCTGGTCTTGCCTCTGTGGATGTGTGCTGGGCTCTCACTGCATGCAGGGGACTGTCAGGCCTGACAGACTGTGAGTTGGTGTTCACACTGAGGAATCAGAAATTATTACTAATTAGACCACAGAAATGCTTTCTGAAACCTCTCCCCTTTCCTTCCCTTTGCTGCTACGTCTTCTCTTTCAGCCTTAGAACTTACAGCTGTTTCCTGATGCCATTACCCCTGCCTCACTTCTGTCCAGCTCCTAACTGGGCAAAACTGGGTTAACTTAAGGGAGGCAGAGGTGACATTTTTAGCTGATGTTTCTAAAATTTCTAATGATACTGAAATTATTTCAAATTCCCCAGTGAGGAGAACACAAACTCGCAGCCATTCAGGGCTGACAGTCACTGAGGGAAATCTGAAGCAGTATTAATAAGTAACCTTTCCAGTGAGCAGTCATCACCCCAGTCTTCCAGCCTTGGAGAGTTTTTGCACTGAATGGACCCAAGTTCTAATGCTAAACCTAAATTTCTGACAGCTCTTGTTAGAAAGAGACTGGACAGTAAACTATACAACAATTAAAAATTGCACAAAGAATAACAGGCCCAGACCAAACCCAACCACCCCCATCACTGCTCCACCCGAACTTTGGGAGAAACAGCAATAGAGTTTATAAATACTCTCCTTCCATGCTATTCAGTCCTTTGCTGCACATCCCCAGAGAGGATTTACTCCACCTTTTGTTCCTGACAGCATCTCTCTCTCCAGCACAAATCCCTCTGGTCACAGGCACGGACGGAGCAGACCTAAGGCAATGGTTCCTGCAGCAGCTGCAATTCTGAGCTCCCTGCTCCCTGCATCGCTCGTCCGAGCCCTCGTGGCAGTCTCGCCTCAGCCCAGGCTCTCTGTCCTCAGAGGGAAACACAGCCAGATGGGACACGGCCCTGGCACCCCATTTCCTCCTGCTCCTGCTGACCTTCAAACCACAGGTAAATGCAGTCCCTCAGACCTTGCATCCCTGCACACCGGGAGAGCTGGCGTGTCACCCAGATCCCAGATTCCCATGGCAGCTGCTCCCAGCGGGGAGGAAAAGAGGAACCCGGCATCCCTCTGACTTACCCCACAGCACGGGCAGGACCAGGAGCCCTCCAGCACAGACCCCTGCTGCTGAAGCCTCTTGGCTTGGGCTGCTCAAACACCACAGCTTTTGGCAAAGGTGGGAGCAGGGTAATGATTTTTCCTTTCCTGAAAGAGAGGAGGAAAAGAAATTAAGTCCACTGCAGAAGTCAAAGGATCCCAGCTTTCACACTTGTGCTCTGATTGCTCACTATGGGGTTTTATCCAGGTGACACCAATTCAAATACAAAAGTGCCTTTTCCCAGCATTTTTATTGCAAACTATTTCAGACATTAAAAGGATGCTCATTTTTCTTATTGCATTCTTTGCTTAATTTTAACAGAACCATTTTCATCCCAGACCCTGCTCGTCAGTTATCCAATCCTTTACTGCTGGACTTTGCACAAAGGGACACCCGGGGTGCTGCGTCACAAGAAATCCCAAAGAGAAATCCCTCCAAAACCTGACAGAGGAAGGTTTAGAGGCCTCCAGAACGCAGACAGCTCTTCATGCCTTGTCAGGCCACACCAATTCTGTCACATCCACCTGAGCTGAGCAGGTGAGACAAAGGCTCCCTTTCCTCCTAGGGAATCGCTGTCTGAGACCACAGATGTCCATCCAGGGCAGCACCTGGAAACAACGTGGGAAAGGCAAAATGAAAATGTTTTCTGTCAGAAAATGAATAATAAGCATCAGAACTTCTGGACAAATTTAGTAACATCACTTTCATATGATAAATACAGGCCACACCCATCCTTCCAGCCCAGGTGAAAGCAGGAAGGAGAACTACAGGAAAAGCAGAGTCCCTTATTTGGATGTATTTCCTAAAGACTCTTCTGCATTGTATGCTCTTTGTGTTCTTTTAAAAAATGGATTGCTGCTAAAATCATCCGAGGGGCCGGAGGCACCACGCAACCCAAAAGTATCAGCGCTCACGCCCGCTGCTAGTACGGACATCTTCATGGTCCATCTTTGGAAAACAAACCTCATGATGCTTTTGCTTTCCTGACAGACTTGGCCAGCTTCATTCCCATTTAGCAAGGCAAGAGACCCTGTATGGCTTGGGGGTCAGAGCCCCCCTCTGGCACAAGAACTCCAGAAAAGATTGGAGAGAAGAATCCAAGAGCAAATTGAAATCCCAGCTATGCAATGAAGGCCTGCTTTGGCAGGTTCCTTGTGGCTTTGGGGGCACAAGAAAAGCCTTTAGACCATCAAAACAAATGTGAAAACCCCACACCGAGCACTTGGCTTAAAAGATGTTGTGCTTAATGTTACAGACAAAGAATTGCTTTGGGATTTGGCACTTCCTGCACCCTCACAAACACATGAAAAGAAGTAAGTGCAGAGTCTGGAATCTCAATGCTTCCAATCTTATGTTGGTGGTGTCACTTGCCATACCAAAATCCACAGCAATACTTCAAAAAATGGAAAGCAACTCCCACCCCATTCCATTTTCCAGTTGAAGAGTCCTCTTAAGAACAGGTTAAAGAAAAGAAGAAAAGCCCAAGACCTACTAGCGGCTGGTGTGCCAGCCACCCATTTTCCATAGGTTTTCATTATACCTGATGGCTTGTCTAAGAAAAGAGAACGTGTTTTACGTCTCCAGTAGGGGCAGGTGTTTTTGAGCCCGCAGCTTGCAGGTAAAGCATTAGAGATGCAAAAGTGCCCAAGAAACGTTCAAGGTCACTGGATTGGGGCAGCATTATTTGAAACCAAAGTGCTCTGCAGCCAGCCCAAGCCAGGAGTTGACAGAAACAAAACGAGCTCCCTGTCCCGCCTCATTTTCCCCTCTCTTCCCTTCCGTGGCTTTTACAGGCACAGCCTGAGGCTGACTAACCACAGGCGACCCCGGCACCCGGTGCCCGGCACGGCCCGGGGTTCCCGGTACCGGAAAGGGGGAGGCGCGGCCAGTGGGTTATGGGGTGGTGCCGGCGTGGGGCCCGGAGCCGCCGGCGCTGGGCGGAGTCGGGCTGGGAGGCGTGGCCCTGCGCTCCCGGCACCGGGCAGGGGGCGTGGCCTCTGGGTAGCTCAATTTAAATCTTTTTGTCCTCATAGCTCCCATTTTTTCCTGGGGGCACCAGGGAAGGATCGGCAAAATAAAAGTGGAAAGGGAAAAGACACAAGTTCCAACTAGAAAGCCACACTGGCTCACCTGTTCAGCAGCTGCTTCCTCACACACAGGTTTGTCCCTCTGCCCCTCCTTGAAGCAGTGCCCCGCATGCCAGTGCACCCCCAGACCCTGTGAGGGGCTCTCACCTCCGTCCCATGAGGTACTCCCGGGTGCCCAGCATAAACTCCTCTCCCCGAGCAGCTCCAGACTGAAGAGAGCAATGAACCCCTCCCCTAAAATAGCCCCCAGCAGGACCTGCCCTCTCCTCACGGTCACTGCTCACACCTGGGGCTGTTTTGTTCTCTCATCACCCTCACTGCTCACACCTGCTGCTGTTCTCTTCTCTAATCACCCCCAAGCCCCCCGAGGGAGTTGGCCACGCCCCCATGGGCTGGAGGCCACGCCTTTAGAAGGGCTGGCCACGCCTCCCAGGGTGGAAACCACTCCCCCAGGGGATGGACAACACGCCCCTCGGGGCACAGGGCTGCTCATTAGGGTCCTGATATCGTATATATGGAAAGATGGAAAAACACTGTATCTCTGGTGCTGCAGTAGAAAATTTCAGGCTCCTGGGGAGAAAACTTTTAATTTAAATATTTAAAGTGTTTTTTAATTTTTACAATTCAAAATTGGGCACCACGCCCCCAGGGCTGGCTGGTCACGCCCCCTGATGGGTTGGGCACGCCCCCTGGCTAAGTGGCCATGCCTCCTGGGGGTGAAGGCCACACCCTTTAGTGGGTTGGCCATGCCCACAGAGCTAGAGGCCACACCCCTGGCTGGGCTGGCCCTACCCCCCATGGTGGAAGCCACATCCCCTGGGTGGGTTGGTCATGCCCCTGGGAGGCCACACCCCCTGGGTGGTTGGCCACACCCCTTGGTGGTTGGCCACGACCCCATGGTGAAGGCCACGCCCCCCAGATGGGCTGGCAGCAGGACAGAGGCTCACCAAGGGAGGGGACAGCCAGGGAGGAGCACTGGGCAGCACTCAGCCTGGGCAGGGCTCCTTTATGACAAGAGTATTGACAGGTAGAAGCAATTCCCTCCTTTGCATCTCAGCTTTATTTAACCCCCCCAGAACTCAATTCATATCCCCAGCAATGTGCAGTCCTGCCTTTCCCTGTACAGGGTTTGCACACGGGACCTGGGCCCAGCAGGCACTCGGGAGTCATTGGATAAATCCTGGTCTACATTTCAAAGGTTCTCCTCCTGGCACTGCACAGTTGCAGATCTGGGCTGGCACGTTCGACTCCCCTCACGGCCACAGTCAAGAACAACTGATCAGATTCTGCAGAGAATTCCCTTTCAAACTCAGGTATAATCAGTGAGCAGAAAATCCTTTGGGGTTTAGTTCCATCTCTCACCTCTTCCAAGTGGAGGGAAGATGGCCTTTTGTCACACATCACAGTAGCAGTGATGGATCAGGGCTTGTTTTTTTGTTTTTTTTTTTTTTTAAATTTAATAAAAGAGGACTAAAGAGCAGTACAAAACACAGGGGACAAAAAAAAACAAAACATCACAGAACACAAACAATTGTGAGGACATCCATATTACAGAACACTGCTGCCTGCTTGAACTTCAAAACTGCCAGGGAACATTTCTCCCACCTCTCCTCTCTGCTACCTGCTTTATGCTACCGCTGGCTGCTGGGGAGTTGGGCTGATTTATACCCCTGGAAACCTGCATTTGATCTTTTGAGAAATGAAGCCTGCAAAAAAGCTGAACTTAAGATACAATGCAGTTTGTCCTCGCTTTACATGACTTAAAAGGGAAGGTAGAAAAGCTCTGTTATTTAGTTTTTGGTCAGACCATCATAATGAAACTGTTTGATGAAAAGTGCACAGACTTCAAGACCAAGGCAAATCTGCCAGCTGTAATCTCAGCACTGTTTCACTCCACTTGCGGCCCCAAGGGAATTTGCTACAAATCACACCTCTCCAAAGGGAATTTCCAACAATACCATCATGCCATTTCCGATTTCACCCTAAGCTTTACCTGAAAATCATCGACTGAAGGTATTGTCCTGTTGGTTGTCCTGCTCTTGTGCCACTGCCTCAGAGTATCTCTGGCCTCGGAACTGAGCAGCTGGGCAGCCTGTTCTTCCTGGAAGTTCTGATCAGCGACAGTGCTCCCTAAGCACTTGTCAACTACTAGCCTCCTGTGAAGGACAGCGAGGCAAGAACTTCTCAGAGTGGTCCCAGTCACAAGTACAGGCAGTTTGCTTTGAGATACATAAATACACACACAGAGAGGCACCCAGCCAGACACACGGATATCAAAGTTGCCAGAATATTTACACACAAAAGGAAAACCCTCCCTGGCCTGCACAGCACTGGAGGGTGTGTTCTCAGCTGCTCAGAGACATGCAGGGGGTGCATGTGCTCTGTATTACACAGCAGTGCCCGTGGCTGACTCCTCTCCTGCTGAGGAAAGCCATTTCCTTAAACGACTCCTGTCGCTCCTTTAGCCTGAGTGTTTACTCCTCTACTCTTGGAACACCAGTGTTCCTGCTTCTTCCCCAGCTTCAGAGGTGGATCAAATAAACGTGGCTGTAGAAACAAAGGAAAAAACAATCTAATACAGTTCATCAACTCAAAAGCAACCATCCTCAGTGACAATAAAATAACAAGGGACTGTGTTCAGCTAAGAGGCAGCATGAATTGCCTTTGTTTCAGTAACAGAGCATTCAGGAGAAGACATCCTGTCTGTATGCTTTCCAAAGTCAAGTATTTTCAGCTAAGAGGCAGCATCATTGACAGATGCACCCCTCAGTATTTTCTGCATCACTGACAGCATCCTCTCAGCCTTGCTTTGCAACAAGGTGAACGCATCAAATTCATGCAAGACCCGTTAGACAAACTGGACATTACTGTACAGTGGAAATGCACAACCCCAAAGCACCACACAGTATTTTCTGCACAGCAGAGCTGAGCTAGTACCAATGACAAGCCAAGCCAATGGACAGACTCCCTTTGCTGTATTCTAAACAACAAGACTTAACTGTCCAGTAAACCTTACTGCTTTTCAAGCACGTTAATGATTTCCAGATTGACATCTAAAGTATTTTCCATGCTAAGATTCTGAACAATGCACTCAAGGATGCTCTGGACCTCAAGCAAGGAACAGACTAGTGCCAAATTGGAGGAATCAAGGCATGAATTCTCCCAGGCATACTGGCATGCAAGAGGATATGGCAATTTCAGGAAGCCAGGATATAGCACAAATAGGAAACACATACATAGACCTAAACACACAGCTAAGCTTGGCTGCAAGAACCTTTACACTTCTTCACAAAACCTTTTACCTTCTCCGGCCTACCTTGCAGAAAGCTTCATTTAAAACACCACCATGGAAAGAGCAAGGATGCAGATTTCCTTGCCTCTAGCAGACTTGAGCCCTCATTCAAGAAATGCCTCAAGAAGCATATTACTAGGGCTCATAAAAATATTTTGAGAGAAGCAAATATTGGGAAGAAGCAAAGAGCACTAAAAGAGGGCAATATTCTCAAAAGCACTTCTGCAAAGGTGCAAAGAAGTCCCCCAAAGTTTTCACAAAGCGCCAAACCCAAGCCTCATGATGTGCCTCTCAATTGGCTGACTGCTGCTGCCCCATAAATCCTCTCAGGAAATATTCAGACACAAAAGGCTTAGGCCAGTGGGCACTGCACAGTGCAGGTGTTTCCCTCCTGAGGAGAAACCCTGTCCCTTCCCTTCCGAGGGGCCCCTCCCACTATGGCTCTGTCCCCTAACCCAACTTCAAATTGCCTCCCCTGATTTTAAAGGCTTTTCCCCTTCTCCCAGCCACCAGCACCAATACCGAGCTTTAGATAGACGATCGGACAAAATCCACCCACGATGGAAATAAATCGGAGCCGGAGACATCGAGATATTCTCTGCATCCCCTTTGGCTCCAATTTCAGCTCCACACCTCCTCGGGGTACCTAAAACAACAAAGAGCAAGTTTTACTACTGCGCTCCAGAAAACTATTCTTGGGACAATCTGCAGCTCTCATCCGAGTCCAACTACACCCCACATCACAAACTGCAAGTCCCTAGGACTGGTCCTATCCCACCTATGCCCAGACTAAGAACCAGGGCAGAGCAGCTCCGGGACAATATGTGCAAGCACCCGTGACACAGGACATGACAAATTAGGAAAAACACAAGGGAGGAAGAAACTCTCGGACTGAAGAATGACTAAGAAGACAGAGAATGCAAAGTGAGATGACCGAGGCCAGACTGAAAGCGAGCTGTTAAGCCTGGAAAAAGATGCTAGCAGAATGATTTATTCCAAAAACTGCAGAGACGGATGCCCAAGAATCTTCTCCCCATCTTCACATTCTTCCAAGTCAAAGTCTGCTGTAATGGATCCTTCCAGAGCAGAGCTGTCAATACAGCTCAGAACAAGACCTTAAAAGACATCTGACTGGATGCCTCAACAAAGAGATGAGATTCAGATGGCTGTCCAAGCTCCTGAGTCAAAGGTTGGATGGCCCTGGGCCGAGGAATGCAGATAGCACAAGATGCTATGAATGATGCCTGGGTTTGATACCACACTCAAAGGGCTAAGGCAAGACACAGACAGTACAACACACACAAAAGACACAGACTGCACCACAGACAAGTGACGTGACACCCACCAGTACTGCTCTGCCCTGTGCACCTCAGATTGGGAACAAATTGACACTTTCCCCTTATGGGGCCTAAGGGGCTGCTGCTTGGACATCTCCACCTCTAAAGCTGCTTTAAAAATCCCTCCTGACAAGTCCCAACCCTGAACCCAGCCTCCATCTCCTCTGTGGATCAGAGCCCTCCACTTATCTGTCATAGATCTGGAGATGCAAATCCATGTCAGGTGTGAAGAAAAGCCTCTTGCAAGCTGGAAAATTCCGGCCAGCACCAGGCTCCTGTCTCTTAGTCAGCTACAAAAGAGAAAAATCAAACATCAGTGTATGCCCTTAGCAGCACATGGGCCAGAATCAGATCATTCCACTACTCACCATCTCTCAAGAATGCCCAGGTCCTCAGGGCACTTTGGCCACCCCCAGAGGCTGATGCCATCTTCACAGGATACACCTGGATTGAGAGGAGACAAGGCAATGCGGCGTGGCTGAAACTCGACCGGACCCACGCTCCTCCTCCCAAACTCCCCGACTCACCCCGGCTGCTCGGCCGATGCCCAAGGCTACCCGGAAGGCGCCTCCAAATAGGAAAAGGTGAAGGCTTCATCACAGGGTCCTGTAATACTTCTGGAGGGCTCACAGGAGCAGTGAGCCGGGTCTCTTGCCAGGTCAGTGAGGACATCTCAGCTTAATTCAAGAGCACATCCTAAAACACACAATGCATGCTTAGAGTCACACCAGAAATTGACACCTGAGCAAAAACAACTGCTCCTGTACACAGCTCACTCCTCACCTTGCCCACTTCAACTTGACTGCAGATAGCCAGATTTAATACCTAATGAAAGAAGACAAAGAAATGTCCTGTAACACTAATAGTTTACACTTGCCCTGCAAAGGCAAACGGTGACTGACCTTCTCAGGGGAGCCCCCACAGCCAGGATGGGCCCTGTACCTCAGCTTGAATCCATCTGCATCTGAAAGAAAGGGAGGACAAAAGTCAAAGCCCTGCAGGAGAACTTAACACTTCCAGACATCTTGGCTTAATCTGCAGCTATCATATGCATCCAACTACACCCCACACTACAAACTGCAAGTCCCCAGGACTGGTCCCATCCCACCTCTGCCCAGACTATGCAGCAGGGCAGAGCAGCTCTGGCCCAACCACGTGCAAGGCACCCATGACACAGGACATGGCAAACGAGGGGACAACACAAGGGAGGAAGAAACTCTTGGCTGGATGAATGACTAAGAAGATGAGAGAATGCAAAATGAGATGACCAAGGCCAGACTGATAGCAAGCTGACAAGGCTGGGAAAAGATGCCAGCAGAAGGATTTCTTCTAACAATCGCAGAGATGGAGGCCTTGAGAATCTTGGTCAGAATCTTCTGTCACATTCTTCCAAGTCCCAATCTTCTGTAATGGATCCTTGCAGCACAGCTGTCAGTACAGCTCAGAACAAGACCTTAAAACACATTTGACATCCTTCTGAGCATCTAAGCATGCTTCTAAAAAGAGATGGATTCAGATGCCTGCCCAAATCCAGAGGGGAGGTTCCATGGTGCAGGCACTGGGCTGAGAAATGCAGAGAGCACAGAGCTGCTAAGAATGATGCCAGGGTTTTGATTTGCTCCTCAAAGGGAAAACAAAACAGACATACAAACAACACACACAAAAGACACACACAATACCAGAGACAAGTGACGTGACACCCACCCAAACTGCTCTGCCCTGTGCACCTCAGAATTGGGATCAAATTGACACTTTCCCCTTATGGGGCCTAAGGAGCTGCTGCTTGGACACCTCCACCTCTAAAGCTGCCTCAAAAGTCCCTCCTGACAAGTCCCAACCCTGAACCCAGCCTCCATCCCCTCTGTGGGTCAGAGCCCTCCACTTATCTGTCAGACATCTGGAGATGCAAATCCACTCTGGGTGCAAAGTAAGGCCGCCTCATCATCTGGGCAATTCCTGCCAGCACCGGACTGCTGTCTCTTAGGGAGCTACAATAAAGAAAACCAAACATCAGAGCATGCCCTGAGCAGCACAGGGGCCAGGATCAGATCATTCCACTACTCACCATCTCCCAAGAATGCCCAGGTCCTCAGGGCACTTTGGCCACTCTCACTGGCTGATGCCATCTTCACAAGATACACCTGGATTAAGAGGAGACAAGGGGATGTGGCGTGGCTGAAACATGACTGGACCCACGCTCCTCCTCCCAAACTCCCCCACTCACCCAAATGCTCGGCTGTTGCCAAAGGCTACCAGGATGACATCTTCAAATTGTAAAGGGCAAAGGCTTCATCACACAGTCCTGTAATACTCCTGGAGGGCTCAGAGGAGCTTTGATCCAGGTCTCTGGGAAGGGCAGCGAGGAGACCTCACCTTAAAACAAGGGCACTTCCTAAAACACACAAACAGCAATGGATGCTTAAAGTGACACCAGAAATTGACACCTAGACATAAACAGCTGCTTCTGTACACAGCTCACTGCTCACCTTGCCCACTTCAACTTGACTGCAGATATCCAGCTTCAAATCCTAAGAAAAAAGACAAAGAAGAGTGCTGTAACACACTCATCATTTTTGCTTCCCCAGAAAACAAACAGTGACTGACCTTCTCAGGGGAGCCCTCTCAGCCGGGATAAACCCTCTGCTTCAGACTGAATCCATCTGCATCTGAAAGAAAGGGAGGACAAAAGTCAAAGCCCTGCAGGAGAACTTAACACCTCCAGACATCTGGGCTCAATCTGCAGCTATCATATGCATCCAACTACACCCCACACTACAAACTGCAAGTCCCCAGGACTGGTCCCATCCCACCTATGCCCAGACTACGCAGCAGGGCAGAGCAGCTCTGGCCCAACCACGTGCAGGCACCCATGACACAGGACATGGCAAACAAGGGGATAAGACAAGGGAGGTGGAAACTCTGGGACTGAAGGATGACTAAGAAGACTGAGAGAATGCAAAGTGAGATGACAGAGGCCAGACTGAAAGCGAGCTGTTCAGACTGGGAAAAGATGCTAGCAGAATGATTTATTCCAAAAACTGCAGAGACGGATGCCCGAGAATCTTCTCCCCATCTTCACATTCTTCCAAGTCAAAGTCTGCTGTAATGGATCCTTCCAGAGCACAGCTGTCAATACAGCTCAGAACAAGACCTTAAAAGACATCTGACTGGATGCTTTGAAAAAGAGATGAGATTCAGATGGCTGTCCAAGCTCCTGAGTCAAAGGTTGGATGGCCCTGGGCCAAGGAATGCAGATAGCACAAGATGCTATGAATGATGCCTGGGTTTGATACCACACTCAAAGGGCTAAGGCAAGACACGGACAGTACAACACACACAAAAGACACAGACAATACCAGAGACAAGTGACGTGACACCCACCAGTACTGCTCTGCCCTGTGCACCTCAGAATTGGGAACAAATTGACACTTTCCCCTTATGGGGCCTAAGGGGCTGCTGCTTGGACATCTCCACCTCTAAAGCTGCCTCAAAAATCCCTCCTGACAAGTCCCAACCCTGAACCCAGCGTCCATCCCCTCCGTGGGTCAGAGCCCTCCACTTATCTGTCAGACATCTGGAGATGCAAATCCACTCTGGGGGCAAAGTAAGGCTGCCTCATCATCTGGGCAATTCCTGCCAGCACCGGACTGCTGTCTCTTAGGGAGCTACAATAAAAAAAACCAAACATCAGAGCATGCCCTGAGCAGCACATGGGCCAAAATCAGATCATTCCACTACTCACCATCTCCCAAGAATGCCCAGGTCCTCAGGGCACTTCGACCACTCTTAGGGGCTGATGCCATCTTCACAGGATACACCTGGATTAAGAGGAGACAAGGGGATGTGGCGTGGCTGAAACTAGACTGGACCCACGCTCCTCCTCCCAAATTCCCCGACTCACTGCAACAGCTCAGGTGAGGCTGAAGGCTACCCTGAAGGCCCCTCCAAACCGGAAAAGGCAAAGGCTTCATCACAGAGTCCTGTAAATCTTCTG
>JAREIS010001204.1:0-26982 GCA_030060385.1 Muscicapa striata striata
TGAAATGTCTAATTAACAAGGTTTGGGAGCCTCATGGCTGTTTTAGGCTTGTGACTACCAAAGGTTTTCATTTCAGGCCTACTGACTAGACAATCATTACAGAGGACCTGCCAAACAACTTACTGGATATGACCATAAACCACATGGAACTGGACAGTGAGTATTTTGTTACTGGGGACACAGCACACACACCCCTGGAGATTGAGATGGTTCCCATGACCATCAAGGGAGACATAACCCACCTGATTCTCCTGGCGCGCTGCCCTCAGCCACTCTTCTATCTGGCCGAGGGGCAAATCCTCAATGGAAAATCACCTGAAGTCTACTGGGCAGAAGTGGTGAGTGAGGAAAAACCCTCTCTGGCATGCAAGCTAACCCATGGATCAGACCATCTCCACGTGGAAGGGGTGCTTGACACAGGGGCAGATGTGATGATCATACCCGAAATGATGTGGCCTTCGCAATGGGAGCTGCAATCCGTAGCTGGCAAAAGCCAAGGTATAAGAGGGATCAAATTGGCCAAGATCTCAAAAAGCATCGTGCAAATTGAGGGTCCGGATGGAACATTGGCTAGTGTCCATCTGTTTGTTACAGACTATAAGTGCCCCCTATGGTGGAGAGACACCATGTCCCAGTGGGGAGTCAAATTGATTATCCCCAAGACTCCCCAGGATTTTTAGAGGCAGCCGCTGTAGAGCACCCTACCCAAAAATAAACATGGCTTGATGACACCCCAAATGGGTAGCACAGTGGCCATTGAGTAAGGAAAAGCTCAAGGCGCTCGAGGAACTTGTGGAGGAACAATTGGCTAAAAACTACATAGAAGAGACAACAAGCCCTTGGAATGTCCTGGTCTTTGTAATAAAGAAACCAAAGAAGGACAAGCGGAAGCTACTCCACAACCTCTGGGAAATAAAGTAATTGAGGACATGGAGTCACTCCAACCTGGAATGCCTTCCCCAACAATGCTTCCCTGAAATTGGCAATTGGCTGTCCTGGACATCAAGGACTGTTTCTTCCAAATTCCCCTACACCCAGAAGATGCCCCACGGTTTGCCTTCTCAGTTCCTTCAATTAAACGAGAAGCCCCAGTGAAGTGCTACCACTGGAAAGTATTCCCACAGGGAAAGAAGTGTAGTCCTTCCACCTGCCAGTGGTATGTGGCCTTGTTGCTGTCTCCTGTGCACTCGCGAAAAAAGGGAGGCCGTCATCTTACACTACATGGATGTGCTTGTGTGTGCCCCCAGTGACTCTATACTCCAACACACACTTAACCTAGTGGTTAAAGTTTTAACCTCTGCTAGATATCAATTGCAGGAGGACAAAGTCCAAAGGATGCCACCTTGGAAATACCTGGCCTTGGAGATCACTGCACGGACTGTCGTTCTGCAGAAATTGGAAATCAAATGTGATCCCAAAACCCTAGCAGATCTCCATTCCTTGTACTGGTCTTTGAGCTGGGTCAGGCCCTGGCTAGGCCTCACCAATGAGGACCTAGAACCCCTCCTCAATTTATTGAAGGGGGAGAGAGAGCTGGTGTCTCCCAGGGAGCTGACCCCAGAGGCAAAAGCCGCAATTGAAAAAGCACAGAAGACCTTGGCCAAGAGGCAGGCTCACCGTTATCAGCCCGAGCTGCCTTTCAAATTCATTGTCCTGGGAAAACTGATACATTTGCATGGTTTGATATTCCAGTGGATCGAGGGGCAGAAAGATCCACTCTTAATCATAGAGTGGGTCTTCCTCTCCCACCAATGATCCAAGATCATCACCAAGTGTCCAAGTTTAGGACAAATTTGGGGAAAGACCTCCAAAGGAGCCCCCCCAGAGAGTATACTCCCTCACAATTCCTTCCTTCACCGGACTCGGAAAGAATTCTCCTCAGGGGAAAGTGGAAAAAACTTATTTATTAACAAAACACAAGAGAAACACTTCCCAGCACAGACCCAGATGACAAAAAAAATTTCACCGAGAGAGAGAGACGAACTCAGAGATCTTCACTGGGAAGGGCGGAAAGCTTCTTTGGCAGGCTTCCAGAGGCAGTCTCTGAGGTTCAGATCCCTCCGTCTGGAGCCGGTTCTGATCTTCGGGGGTGAGGGGAAGAAGGGAGAGAGAAAGAGGGGCAGCCGGGGTAGCCAGCAGGGTAGCAAGCGGGGGCAAGCGAGCAAGCAGCCTAGCTAGCCAGAGCAAGCTGGGGGCAAGCAGCAAGCAGCCAAAGCCAGGGGAACAAGCCAGCAGCAAGCTAAGCAGCCTGGGGGAGGGGCCAGGACCGCCACGGCGGCCAGCAGCTCCATGATGGGGGAGCAGGGAGAGGAGCTAGTCATAACATCAACCCAGGACATTCCACCCCTTATTCCATATCGTGATCATTGACACACGATTGGGATATACACTCACTAAACACAATATGAAAACTTCGTCTGACTTGGTCAAACCTTCAACACTTACACATTTCCTCCCTCTCACTTGCTCAGGCCTTTGTCACTTACACATTCCCTTCTGTCTCATATTCATAAGATCTAGCACACAGACAATGGTGGTAACACTAAACAATAATATTGTGTATAATTCACCCTACAATCAGATCTCCCTGAGGTACACAGCGGGTTGTTCTATCTTTTTGCATTATCCACCAAGTACATCCTGGTCCTTGAGCAAAGGCAATCCCACGAATGGGTTTGCCTGTACTCGAGGCAGGATTAATCCATACTGTCTTCCCTAGCAAACCTCTGACATGGGCCACTGGGACTTTGTCTCCATCTACTACATTGAGGCACTCAGACTCGGCAGGACCTGCTCGGTTGGTGGAACCTCGAGTGTTGACTAACCAAGTGGCCTTTGCCAAATGCTGCTCCCAGTTCTTGAGAGATCCCCCACCCAATGCCTTTAAGGTGGTCTTCAACAATCCATTGTACCTCTCCACTTTACCTGCAGCTGGTGCATGGTAAGGGATATGGTACACCCACTCAATACCGTGTTCCCCAGCCCAGGTGTTGACGAGGTTATTCTTAAAATGAGTCCCATTGTCTGACTTGATCCTCTCAGGGGTACCATGCCTCCAAAGGACCTGCTTTTCCAGGCCCAAGATTGTGTTGTGGGCAGTAGCATGGGACACAGGGTATGTCTCCAACCAGCCGGTGGTGGCTTCTACCACAGTCAGCACGTAGCGCTTGCCTTGGCGGGTCTGAGGCAGTGTGATGTAGTCAATCTGCCAGGCCTCCCCGTACTTGTATTTGGACCACCGTCCACCATACCAGAGGGGCTTCACCCACTTGGCCAGCTTAATGGCAGCACAGGTTTCACAGTCATGGATAACCTGGGAAATACTGTCCATGGTTAGATCCACCCCTTGGTCTCGTGCCCACTTATAGGTGGCATCCCTACCCTGATGGCCTGAGGCATCATGGGCCCATCGAGCCAGGAACAACTCTCCCTTATGTTCCCAATCCAAATCTATTTCCAACACCCCTATCTTTGCGGCCTGATCTACTTGCTGGTTATTTTGCTGCTCTTCATTAGCTCTATTTCGGGGGACATGGGAATCTACATGACGAAACTTCACAGGTAGTTTTTCTAACTGAGTAGCAATGTCTTTCCACTCTTCAGCAGCCCAGATTGGTCTTCCTCTACGCTGCCAGTTCGCTTCTTTGCATCTCTTCATCCATCCCCACAGAGCGTTAGCTACCATCCAGGAATCAGTGTATAAATAGAGCTTTGGCCACCTTTCTCTTTCGGCAATGTTTAAGGCCAGTTGGACAGCTTTGAGTTCAGCGAATTGACTAGATCCCCCTTCTCCTTCTGTGGCCTCTGCAACCCGTTGTGTGGGGCTCCATACGGCTGCTTTCCATCTCCGATTCGTCCCTACGACGCGACAGGAACCGTTGGTGAACAGAGCATAGCGTGTTTCCTCTGCTGGCAGCTGGTTGTAGGGCGGGGCTTCTTCAGCCCGGGTCACTGGTTCTTGTTCCTCATCTGTCACACCAAAACTCTCACCTTCTGGCCAGTTAGTAATTATTTCTAAAATTCCAGGGTGATTTAGTTTTCCAATTCGGGCACGCTGTGTAATGAGAGCAATCCATTTGCTCCATGTAGCACTGGTAGCATGGTGAGTGGAGGGAATCTTTCCTCTAAACATCCACCCCAACACCGGCAGTCGGGGTGCCAGGAGGAGCTGTGCTTCTGTACCAATCACCTCTGAAGTGGCTTGGACTCCTTCATAGGCAGCCAAGATTTCCTTCTCGGTTGGAGTGTAGTTAGCTTCAGACCCTCTGTAGCTCCGACTCCAGAATCCCAGTGGTCGGCCTCGGGTCTCACCAGGCACCTTCTGCCACAGACTCCAAGACAAACCATGGTTTCCAGCTGCAGAGTATAGCATGTTCTTCACATCTGGTTCTGTTCTGACTGGGCCAAGGGCCACGGCATGAGCGATTTCCTGCTTTATCTGGGCAAAAGCTTGTTGCTGCTCAGGGCCCCAGTGGAAGTTGTTCTTTTTTCGGGTAACCAGGTAAAGAGGACTCACAATCTGACTGTACTCAGGAATATGCATCCTCCAGAAACCTATGGCACCTAAGAAAGCTTGTGCCTTCTTGTTGGTTGGTGGGGACATAGCTGTGATCTTGTTGATGACATCAGTAGGAATCTGGTGCCGTCCATCTTCCCACTTCACTCCTAAGAACTGAATATTCTGAGCAGGTCCCTTAACTTTATTCTTCTTGATAGCGAAGCCAGCTTTCAGGAGGATTTGAATAATTTTCTCTCCTTTCTCAAACACCTCTGCTGCTGTGTTTCCCCATACAATGATGTCATCAATATATTGTAAATGTTCTGGAGCTTCACCTTTTTCTAATGTTGTCTGGATCAGTCCATGACAGATGGTAGGACTGTGCTTCCACCCCTGGGGCAGTCGGTTCCAAGTATATTGCACACCCCTCCATGTAAAGGCAAACTGAGGCCTGCATTCTGCTGCTAGAGGAATGGAGAAAAAGGCATTGGCGATGTCGATAGTGGTGTACCACTTTGCTGCTTTGGACTCCAACTCATACTGCAACTCCAGCATGTCCGGCATGGCAGCGCTCAGTGATGGAGTCACTTCATTCAATGCTCGGTAGTCCACAGTTAGTCTCCATTCTCCATCAGACTTGCGCACAGGCCAGATGGGGCTATTGAAGGGTGAGTGGGTTTTACTGACCACCCCTTGGATCTCTAGCTCCCGGATCATCTTATAGATGGGAACCACAGCATCTTGAGTTGTTCTGTATTGCCGGTGATGTACTACTGAGGTGGCAATCGGTACCCTCTGCTCCTCTACCCTCAGGAGTCCCACGGCAATTGGATTCTCACATAATCCAGGCAGGGTGTTCAATTGCTGGATTCTCTCTGCCATCACAGCTGCTATCCCAAATGCCCACTTGAATCCCTTTGGGTCCTTAAAATACCCACTTCGAAGGAAATCTATTCCTAAAATACACAGGGCCTCTGGGCCAGTCACAATTGGGTATCTTTTCCACTCTTTTCCAGTCAAACTCACTTCAGCTTCCACCAAAGTAAAGTCCTGTGATCCATCTGTGATGCCAGCGATAGAGACAGATTCTGCCCCCACGTATCCTGATGGGAATATGGTGCATTGTGCACTGGTGTCGACCAAGGCTTTATACTCTTGTGATTTTGATGTGCCAGGCCACCGAATCCACACGGTCCAGAATACATGATTCTCCCTAGCCTCACCCTGGCTAGAGGCAGGGCCTCTCTAAGCCTGTTTATCCTTTTTTACGGGGGCATAGGTCTTAGAAGTTACTTCCAGCGGATCAGACATTTCGTCATCCTCCTCGTACTTGGCGTTGTGGTTCCGAGCAACTGGGGCTGCTCTCTTTCTGGTTGAACCTTCTCTTCGGGTCTTGTCTTCTTTCAAATCCCGCACCCGTTGTACCAGAGCAGCCGTAGGTTTTCCGTCCCAACGCTTCATATTCTCTCCGCAATCACGTAGGAAGAACCACAATTCAGCACGTGGAGTATACCTCCTCTCACCATCAGAGAAACGCCTGCGTGGGGTGCTGGGACGCCTAATTTGCACAGCCGACATTTGGAGGAGGTCCTCCTTAATCTCCTCTCTGAGCTTCTTATGATTTTCCTCGATCTTATCCTCCAAATTCTGTAAACGTGTTTCCACGGCTGCAATTCTAGCATGGGTTGGGCCATGTACAGCGTCAGCATATGCCCGGAGCTTCTTTGCCATGTCGAGCACGGTTTCATACATTTCTTCCCGCTTCATTATTGCTAGAGTAGAAGCATACTTAGATGGTCCGAGCCGCACATGACTGGTGTGCATGGTACCAGGTCTGGGTTTCTAGTTGTTATGTCATCCGAAAAAATAATTTCTGCTACTGCCATCTCCCTTAGACGTTGGACCCCCTGCTCAATGGTTCTCCATCGGGTCTGCTGCATATATAGGTCGTCCGCACACAGATATCTTTGTGCCACGCCATCCAGGACCCGGGCCCAGAGGCTCTGAGGGTTAGCTTCCCTCATCACGCCTTGGTCGATGACAGGGTCATGGGACAGAGACCCCAAATGCCTCGCTTCAGTGCCATCCAATGCTGTAGCCTCTCCTGCCGTATCCCAGAGACGAACTAAGTAGCTGAACTTGTATCCCAGAACTTGTTGCAGTGCCATCTACAGCAGAATCCCTTCACCGGTAACTCAAACAGTTCTTTCTGCTTGCAAGCAATACTTTTCTGCCCACATCGTGCATAGAACACCTTCTGTGTCTTCCCAATCAGCCCTCTCACCCTGGGGTAATTTTAAAATCATAAACATACCATTTTGTCCTTGGAGAGAACTCCTGTCTGTCTCCCACACTGAAGCAGGCAGGATTGGAGGTCTCTTGTCCAAGAGGGACTCGGGTTGGTGCACCTGGAGCTGTCACGCTCCCATCTGTTCCTGTGGGAAGAGAAGGTCCTGCTGCGTCCGCCAAAATGATTCACAGAAGGCAAGGACAAAATACCTTTCAACCAGTTTAGTCAAAGGGTATGTTTATTTTAGCACTGGGCAGACACGCAGGATTGCTCCCAAAGGCTTTTAGCCCTCTATTTATTCACAAAAGTCATGCATATTCTAAGACGCCTATACATATATATTACCTGTCACTGCCCATTCCCTGCTCAGTATTAAAATTAGTTGCATACTCATTGCGGTTGAGTGGTGTTCCCTCGGTATTGGGTCGGTGGTCTTTTAAATGAGTCGGAGGGTTTCAGGGGAGGAAGGAAGGACCATCTACCTGGCTCTAAACTTTTTACCTCTGTCCTGCAGCTATGACTACCTGACCTGTTAATCCTTTCATTCTGTTCTTTATTAGTTTCAGCGTCAAAATTTGTGGTGTATAGGTCTCCCCTGGCTTGCTCTAAGTATTTTTTAATGTATATCGATTTCACTTAAATGCTTCTATATGTGTATTGTAGCTGGTTCTGAATGTTAAACACTCAATCTTTTTCAACTTCTAATCCTTCTACTAAGCTAACATTTATGGGTTACATTCCTAACCTCTAGCTTCTAAGCTAAGATATCCCATTACCTGTTTCCCAAACATACAATTCTCAAGGCTGTAGCAGAATACTCTGGTTCAATGGAACCAAGGAAACATTGTGACATTCCACAGTCTCCTTGAACCAGGGAGACCATTGTGACGCTCCAGAACTACATGGCACTAAGGGTTTATTGTGACACAGCAGGGTCCCATGGAACCAACTGTCCATTGTGACAATGTGGATCCCAGGAGACCATGGTGACACTAGGGAAGCTCATGGAACCAAGGGTCCATTGTTACAGTCCAGAACCAATGAGCCACTGTGAGACAGCAGGGCCGCATGGAACCAATGGTCCATAGTGATACTGAGGATCCAGGGAGACCATGGGGATACCTCGGAACCTCATGGAACCAAGGATCGAGTGTGACACAGTGGGACCGCTTGGAATCAAGGCAGCCAAGTTAGGCTATGGAACCTTGTGGGACCAAGGAGCCATTGTGACACTGCGAGGTCTCACTGGAACAAAGGACATGGTTGATAGGACAGAAGCTCATGGAAACTATGGGACACTGTGACACTGCAGAGCCTCATGGAACCAAGGAGACCACTCTGACATTGAGGAAACTTATGGAACCAAGCAGCCATTTTCACACTGCGGAACAAAGGAGATCATTGTTGACAGAACAAAACCTCATGGAACTGAGGGGCCATTGTTATACAGCCAGGTCGTGTGGAACCAAGGGGCCATGGTGACACTGTTTTGAGTCCCAGGGGTTGGATGAGGGAAATGCTGGGGAGGAGGTGAGGACAAAGTGTTATTGATTTTCAGCCTTGATGTGTCATGATTTTCGTCTTTATTCAGACTGTATTACAAGGTGCTGGGCATCATTATGAATTGGATCATACTGATATCAATCTAGAAACAAACAAAATAAAAAAAATTCTCTCTGTGTTGTTTTCAGTATAGTATTCTCACTTTGAATAAATTTTTGAAATCTTTCTAATTAACCACCAAAGAATTGAAAACTTAAGTCATTCCCAAGGGCTCCTCTTGTTTGGGTGTTTTGAAAAAATGTTTATGAACCTTTGTCACTGAATTTCTCAACTGAAAAGCTCAAAAAAGAGGCCTCTGGAGTAGAAAAATTCATCAGCAACCTCCAAGTGGCTGAGGATCCATCCTCATCAGAGCAGGAATGAACAGGAATGGGCACAGCTTTGTGGCTGCCCCAGCTCTGGGATGGGCCCTGGGCCTGGAGCAGGAGCAGCTCTGCAGGGCCCCAAGGCCGGGGCTGTTGTGCTGGCCTGGGCAGATGGGATGGCAGCAGGGGCTGCAGAGCTCTCAGGAGCTCAGGGAGAGGGGAGCAGGGCACACAGGGAGCCTCCTTTTGCCTTGGCCAAGCCCCTTGCCCATGGCTGGGCTGAGTCCTGTCTGAGCTGCAGCTGCTGCTGTGCCCTTGCCAGGGGCTGAGGCCGTGGGGCCACTGCCCAGAGCCCCTGCCCTGAGCAGAGCTGTGGGGCCAGAGCCGGCTGGGCTGTGCTGGGGAGAGGCCCTTGGTGCTGCACAGAGCTCAGGGCAGCTGGCACAGCTTGCAGGGAGCTGGGCTGGCCTGAGAGAGCCTGCCAGAGAAACCAGCAGTGTCCATCTCAGCCTGGCTGAGCGTGCAGGGGCAGGACTCAGCCCAGGCCTTGTGGGGCAGGGCCAGCACCTGTGGAAGGCATTGGAAACAGGCAAGTGGGCGAGAGAGGAGGCTGCTCTGTGCCCTTGGTGGCATGCACAGAGCAGGGAGGGGGCCCAGGACATTTGTCACCGCCAGCCTCTCTCCCCAGCTGTTGCCAGCCCTGGCTGCTCAGCCCAGGTTTGCCCTGGGCTGAGTTTGGCTGTGGCCCAGCTCCATCCTCCTGCAGGGCTCAGGGCCTGTTCCCAGCCATGGCCAGCCCTGCCCGGCCTCTCTGCTGGCCCAGAGCTCGGCAGAGCCTGTGAAAGGAGTTGGTCAAATGTTAACTCACATAAGCATGAGCTAACTATAAAGAGTTAGCAAATATTTATCATAAACCTAAGAAGCATGATGGGCCTTAGCCTTTTAGATATAAGAGAAACAAAAGCTATTGTCAGCAGAAAACACTGAACCAGCCAGCGAAGGATTGTCCATGCTTCAGAAAGAAAAGTGGAAAGGGCAGGGTGAGGAAGGCTGGTGGCCTTCATTAGAACAGCCTCCGAGGATGACTCGGAGCATTCTTTGGTGCAGCCACCAGAGTACACTGTGCTTTCCTGCCACATGTGGTCATGATATTAATGACCTCTGAGAAGTAATTTGTATAACCACTCCTATCCCAAGGAATGTAATAAGTATTCATGAAATTTAACCATAAATTTTGTTATGTAAAAGTGCTTGGTGTGCATTGCAGTTGAGATGGAAGCAATGACACAACACTCTGTGTTGGCAATAACCAACTTCTATTGAGGGCTGTTCTCCTTACATTGCTTTTGAAGTCCGCGTGTTTAGCTCTGATCGGCTAAATTAGTGTCCACCAGGCTAACTGGCCACTGCCACCCGTGTCCCCAATGGCCCAGACCTGCTCCCCAGTGGCCTAGACGGGTCAAGTTGGATTATTAAGGCAGTTCTATAATTACTTACATTTCAGTTATAAAATTACAGCCACTACACAAACCCACTGAGCAAAGCCACTGACCAACCCCAATGACCACTCCCCACTGACCACAGCCACTGACCACCCCACCACTGACCAGACCAACTGACCACCCCAATGGCCATACCCAATGCACCCACTCAGCACATCGATTGACCTCATGGCACTGATCACCACCAGTAACCGCACCAACTGGCCTCTCCACTGACCACACCCTAGTGACAACCAAGTGACCACCTCTCACTGACCCCACCCACTGCTCACACACAATGACCACTGCCACTGACTGCCCCCACAGACCACACAACTGATGGTACTGTCCTGGTTTAGGACAAATTAGGGGGAAACCTCCAGAAGGAGCCTCCCAGAAAACAAACCCCCACGACTCCTCCCCCACCACCGGGTTCGGGAAGAATTTCCTCAGAGGAAAAGTGGAAAAATCCTGTTTATTTAACCAAAAAAAAAAAAAAAAAAAACACAGAAACAGCCCCAGATGACAAAAAACTCTTTCACCAGTCTGAGAGGATGAACAAACTCAGAAAGTCTCTGGCGCTGGGGAGGGTTGATGCATATCACGAAAATGCAGAGTCCGGGTGTTCCTTGATGTTTCCAGGTCCCGGTCCAGAACAGGTTCGGATGGTGTTAAGGAAAAGGGAAGAAGGAAAACTGTGGAGAGCTTAACACAATGCTGGTTATTGGAGAAGGGACACAGTGAGACAGATCTGAAGGACATGGTGACCTTGAGATGAGGATGTGGTCACAGCTGTCCGAAGGGAGAAGCTAAAAGAGGATGTTAAAACCACAGAAATGCGATAATTAGACATCGAAAGCGCTGATTCATGCGGTCACTACTAACCAATGGTGAGCTTAGCTTTGCAATATGTATGAGGCTGATTATGAACACTATATATTGATCAGACTTGAGCAAATAAACTGAGACTTGTTGATGACCATCTGGTGTCTGAGTCTTCCTTCGCCGACAAATGGTGACCCCGACGTCGCCCCATCGCTCCTAAAGACCGCGGGGGGAGGACATGCCACGGCGGCGAAGTTGGAGTTGGGTTCCGCTGCAGCCGGGACGGCGCAAAGAAAACTGAACTGAAAGTCGGAAGAGGCGCCCCCAAAGATCACAGAGGTGGTTTTGGGCCATACGGGCCACCGGAGTCTGGAGAGCTGCAACAGCGCTGACGAACAATGGATAGGCAAGTGGCTTATGATTTATTTAAATCTATGCTGGAAAAGCATAATATCAAGGGTATAGATCTAAAGAAAGAGCTACCTGGGTTGTTAGCTTATGGGTATGCAAAGGGCTGCTTTCTTAACCCGCACACTGTTCATGAGCTTAGAGAGTGGCGCAAATTGGGGGGATATTATTTTCACGGGTATGTTGGAAAAGGATAAGACAGCAGATAAGATGGGGAGACCTTGGAAGGCGGTGCAGAATGAGTTATTGCTTTGCGCAGCAGAAAAGAAGGCAGCCGGGCAAGCGGTCGAAGCTCATAGGAGAAATTTGCAATATGGTCAGGAGGGTGACCCATTGGCCCCCGCTACACAGTCTGTGGTTGTGCCAGCAACACCTTCAGCCCCTACCCTGCAGGATGATAGTCAGGCTCAGGCACCGGGGCCGTCGGCACCCCCGGAAGAGGATTTAGAACTCAGTGAGGTCCGGGAGGACTTGAACTGTACACCTGGCGCTCAGGGTCATCCAGGGGAAGCTGTGGCAAAACAAAGAAAGGAGGCATGGCAGACACTAGCACAGGAGGCAATGCGCCTGGGAGACAATGAACTACTAGAGGCTGCACAGGACATGGCGTTCCCGGTAGTGTATACGAACCTGGTGGATCAGCAGGGTAATCCTGCTGGGCTCCAGGGGACTTTCACCCCTTTAGATTGGAAGATGCTTGCACAACTGAGGCAGACGGTGAGCCAGTATGGAGTTAAGAGTGAGCCTGTGAGACAGATGATCGATTATCTATTCAACACACAACTGCTGTTACCCAATGATCTTAGAGGTCTTGTGAAAATCATGTATACACCTCATCAGCAGTTGCTGTTTAACGCTCATTGGCAAGCGTTAGTAAACGAGAGTGTGGCGGTGAATAGAGGTCAGGGGGATCCACTATATGGACTCACGGGAGATGAGATGATGGGTCTGGGCCCATATCTGAGGACAGAGGCACAGATGCTCATAGGGCCAGATAAAGTACGGGAAGCTATGCGATTGGTGAAGGCTGCTATGGATAGGGTTAAAGAACCGGGAGGTGTTCCCGCATATATGGGGATAAAACAGGGTAAGGAAGAAAGCTTTGGGCAGTTTATCGATAAAGTAGTAACAGCAATTGAAAAGGCTGGGGTGCGCGACTATGTGAAGGGAGCACTACTGAAGCAGTGTGCTATTCAGAATAGCAATGCTAACATCCAAAGGTTAATTGCAACACTGCCAGGAACATGGACCATTGAGGAACTATTAGAAAGAGCCGCTATGCAGCCGTCTGGGTCACAGGCGTTTTTGGTGGAGGCTATAGAGAAATTAGGAGTGGGTTTACAAGAACAGGCTAAAGCTACCCAAACTCAGGTGTTGGCTGCTCTTGCACCTCTCCAAACATCGGCCACTGCTATTCGTGATCCTCCGAGAAGTAAGACAGGCAAATGCTATCGCTGCGGAAAGGGAGGGCATTTGCGGCGTGCTTGCCAAGCTGCTGGAGTCTGGTGCCAGACCTGCCAGTCTTCCACACACAATACAACGGCGTGCCGTAGACGCCCATCGGGAAACGCCAAGCGGAGCGCGTCCGGTCGCGCGCCGACACAAATAACCGGGAACAGCTCGATGCCGCCACCTTGCACCTTCAACCAGCAACAGCAGGGTCCTCGGCTTGACCTGGCAGCAGCAGTAGATGTTATACTATGGACTGATAGGCGGTCAAAATCCCGACCGGAGTTAAGGGGCCTATTACTATTAAGGGTACAAGTTTTGGAGCTTTATTGTTGGGACGATCATCTGCATCTATGATGGGATTATTTGTGTTGCCGGGGTGATCGATGCAGATTACAAGGGCGAGATCCAGGTTATGGCATACACCCCTATCCACCTATACAAATTGAAAAGGACAACGTGTAGCACAACTTGTACCCTTACCCCAACTAACATCAGGACTACTGCCAACTAAGGATACACCACGGGGTGAGCAGGGCTTTGGCTCCACGGGACTTACTCTGCTTACTTTGGACCTTAGGGATCGCCCACGGAAAAACATTGTCCTCACCTACCAGGGAATGGAGGTCAGGACAACGGCACTCCTGGACACGGGAGCAGACACCAGCATTATAAGCCCGGAGGTTTGGCCAGATGCCTGGCCATCGCAAGCTTCATCGCACTCAATTACTGGAGTGGGAGGATTTACGCTAGCTAGAAAGACACCAATCGTCATGTTATGCATTGACGGTCAGCAAATCAGTGTACAACTATCTATTGTACCACTGCCTCCAACTGTAAATTGCCTCATAGGAAGAGACGTGTTGACCCAGCTGGGGATGGTCCTTACAAATGAACACCCTTTGGAGTAATCGCCATTGCTTGGACTTTCCCTATTCCACTCACCTGGACAATAGAGGATGCCAGTATCAAAGAATCCACTAATGAGAGATTGTTTCAGCTTTTTATGCAGCTAAAGCGGACGCTTCGACAAAGAACAGCACCTTACGCAATAATCCACGTTAGAAGCCACAAATGGGACATAGGGCTAGGCGAGGGCAATGCTGAAAACAGGGACGCTAGCACCGAGAGCATTGCAATGGATTGGAGAATGGAACTGGCTCGTTAAGCCACTCAGAGAAAAGACACCCATACCAAATGCGGTGACTGCCTTCACAGACGCCGGAAAGAAATCCCGCAGAGCAGCCATCGTCTGGAAGGAAGGGGAGGAGTGGAAGAAACAGATCCTTGAAGCCACGCCAGAAGATAGCTTACAAACCTTGGAACTTTTAGCAGTATTGTGGGCAGTAGGCCATTTGACAGGCCCCTTAAATGTGGTTACCGATTCCCTTTATGTGGCCGGGGTTGTTAGTCGTATAGAGGATGCCAGTATCAAAGAATCCACTAATGAGAGATTGTTTCAGCTTTTTATGCAGCTAAAGCGGACGCTTCGACAAAGAATCACAGAATAGAATATTGAGGTTGGAAGAGACCTCCAAGATCATCGAGTCCAACCTATGTCCTAAACACCTCAACTCAGAGTATAGACTATAGCATGGCACTAAGTGCCATGTCCAGCCTTTTCTTGAACACTGTCAAAGATGACGATTCCACTACCTCTCTGGGAAGAGCATTCCAGTATTTTATTACTCTTTCGGTGAAAAATTTCTTCCTAATATCCAATCTATACCTTCCCTGACGTAGCTTGAGACTGTGTCCTCTGGTTCTGTCAGTTGCTGCCTGGTGGAAGAGACCGACCCCCACCTGTCTACAGCCTCCCTTCAGGAAGTTGTAGAGAGCAATGAGGTCACCCCTAAGCCTCCTCTTTTCCAGGCTAAACAACCCCAGCTCCTTCAAACGTTCCTCATAAGGCTTGTGTTCCAAGCCCTTCACCAGCCTTGTTGCCCTCCTCTGGACACGTTCTAGCATATCAATGTCCTTCCTAAACTGAGGGCCCCAGAATTGGACACAGTACTCAAGATGTGGTCTCACCAGTGCCGAGTATAGGGAAGAATGACCTCCCTGCTCCTGCTGGCCACACAATTCCTAATGCAGGCCAGGATGCCGTTGGCCTTCTTGGCCACCAAGGCACACTGCTGGCTCATATTCAGCCGGCTGTCAACCAGCACCCCCAGGTCCCTTTCCTCCTGTACACTATCCAGCCACACTGTTCCCAGCTTGTAACGCTGAAGGGGATTCTTATGGCCAAAATGTAGAACTCGGCACTTAGACTTATTAAATTTCATGTTGTTGGATTCTGCCCATCTATCTAATCTACTAAGTCTCTCTGCAGAGCCCTTCTTCCTTCCAATAGATATCCTGTAAGCGCTGTGTGATAGCACTCATTATGAACTGCTCCATTATTTTACCTGGTACTGAGGTCAGGCTAACTGGCCTGTAGTTACTAGGATCCTCCTTCCTACCTTTTTGTAAATGGGTGTCACATTGGCCAGTTTCCAATCGTCCGGAACCTCCCCAGTGAGCCAGGACTGCTGGTAAATGATGGAGAGCGGCTCCCAAGCTCATCTGCCAGCTCCTCATCACCCTGGGATGGATCCCATCTGGTCCCATTGATTTATAAATATCCAGCTGTCTCAGCAGTTCTCTGACTGCCTCTTAGTGAACAAGACGACATTCTGCTCCCGCACCACTTACCAACCCATGTAGGACAGTGGCCGGGGCAGAACAGATTGGATGTTAAGAAAAGGAAGAAGGAAATTGGAGAGCTTACAATGCTGGTTTGGAGAAGCCAAGTGAGACTAGTCTTGAAGGACATGGTGACCTGATGAGGATGGATACACTGTCAGGAGAGCATAAGGAACAAACACGAGCAAAAGCAGCAAGCAAAAGCAGCAAGCAAAAGCTGCAATTAGCAAGGCAGGCAAAAGCAAAAGCCCAGATGATGGGGGGAGGGGCGCTAGCTAACTAGACAAAGCAAACCTTTAAAGTCAGTTCTGAAAGCACCGAACATAAGTCCAGGCATGAACAGGACACACAATTGGGGATACAAAGCAGTGTAACGCCACCCCAGGACACCTCCATGTCTGCTACCCCCATCCACGGGTGTTTTTGTCAGGCTCCCAGCCCCAGCCCCAGTCCTGGGCAGAGTGGCTGGCAAAGGCTGCCAGCAGGGCTGGAAACCACCCCCACCCACCCTCGCTCAAAAGCAACTCGGCTGAAGGCTCAGTGCTATGAGTGGCAGCAAAAGGGACAATCCCCGCTGCCACACCCAGGCTGGGCCCTGAGATGTTGGGCCAGGAGATGCCGGGACTGGAGCACACCCCAGCGTGGGCTCACCTGCAAAGTGAGTGTAGGCTGTGTCCTGCAGGTAGGTGCCACAGCCAAAGTCGATCAATTTTGCCTGCCACGTGTCCAGGTTAACCCGGATGTTCTCTGGTTTGATGTCCCTGTGCAGGACCCCTGAGCTGGTGCAGTGCCCCACGGCCTCCAGCACCTGGCGGAACAGCTCCCACACCACTCCTCAGACAGGAACCCCCGTGCCCAAATGAAATGCTGCAGGTCCTGACACTGCTCCGGGCGCTCCAGCACCATCATGATGTTGTTGCGGAGCTCAAGCCACTCCAGCAGCTGGACGACACCAGGGGAGCCAGTGGACACCTTGTCCAGCAGCACCATCTCCAGAGGTGCGCTGGTGCCATCAGGCTGCGGGAGGACCACAATGCTGTCAGCAGGGCTGATGCCGTGCCAGGGCTCTGGAAGCCCTCACCCAGCCCAGGATGTTCTGCTGGCCCCACGCCCACTCAAACACTATCTGAACAAATCCCCTGAACACAGAAATTGTAACTGACCCAAGCACTGCACTTGTGTCTCCAGCATTCTGTTCCAAGAAAAAAAGGGAAAGGCAAACTCTGCATAGCTCACAGTATTTTACAGTGTCTAAAACTTGCCAAGTCATAGATCTTAGAGGTGAGATCCATTTGGAATATATGGGATGGAGAAATAGTTCAAGATGGAAAAATGGAGCATAAAAATACATAGAGAAAAACAACCTGGATTGTTTCTTTCAATTTTTATTTCACTTCTTTAAAGCTGTTTTTAGTTTTCCCAGAATCTTCTCCACAGCCCTTTTTGCTCTTTCCAAGAACCTTTCCAGGAGGATGAGGTGCAGCTTCTGTGCCACCAACTGCAGCTTCTCTTGATTTTCCACACTGTGTGTGCAGCATGACTCTTGCAGCAAAGTAGGACAAAGGTTTTGGGAACTTGACAACTTGTTTTTTTTTCCTTGTGGGCTGGAGAGCTGTGCTATGGGTAAGGTTTTCATTGTTGCTCTTCTAACCTTAGAAAATGGGAGGTAATACCAGGATTTGTTATGGAATGCAGCCCTGTCTGAATGCAGAGAAAGAATTTCTGCAGGCAGAAGTGGAGAGTTGTGTGATAATCATGCCAACACCCCCATGGACATCTTGAAAGTGATCTAGAACGTGAAAATTGGCTGACAGGGAGATTGTTTCTGTGTTCAGTTTAGCTGATTCTACATCTCTTGCACTGGTATAAATCAAGAGAACAATCAGTTCATGAAAAGCACCAGAAGAAGCTGGACCTCTGAGTAGATGACTGAAATAATCTGAAAAGGGGAAATGCAGGGAATGAACTTTGTCTGTAAGAAGGGTAATTTTATCCTAATAATTTCCAATTCATTCCCTCTGCTTTTGTCCTGTATAGCAAGGCTATGTGCATGCCAGATGTTCCATGAAATGAGAACCCTGAGCTTGTGGAAGTGCCTGAAAGATGCCCTGTTCCTCTGCAGGACACTCAGGCTGAAACAGGAGCCTGAGCCCTGTGTGGGGAAGCCTCCTCTGAGCTGGAATTTGTGCCGTGCTGGGAGAGGAGGAGCAGGGGAGAAGGCTGGGTGCTGTGTGGCAGGAGCAGGAGGTTTGGGCACAGGACATTCCGCCAGCGCTGCTGCCCCGCAATGGGCGGCCGTGCCCGGGGCTCTGGGCCTGGCCCCGCGTGCGCTGAGCTCCGACACTGCGGGAGCTCCCCGGGCTGGGCTCAGGATCCTGCTGGGGCTGGGCAGCAGGCTGGGCTCCCACTGGGACCAGCAGCAGCTGGAAATACCTCTGGGCATCTCCATCTTCTGCTGCTGCTCAGAAGGAACAATGAAACAGGGCAAGAAGTTCTGGTTTCTCTTTGTCCTGGTGGATTTTTTCATTTTATTTGACGTTCCAGAGGCAATTTCTGAGGGGCCGTGAGGGGCTGTGAGGGGCTGTGGGATGCTGTGAGGGGCTGTGGGAGGCCCGGCACCTCATGGAACAAAATGTCCATTGTGACACCGTGTAACCAAGGAGATTGTTGTTGGCAGTACAAAAGTTCATGGAACCAAAAGTCCATTGTGACATTGCAAGGTCTCAGGGAACCATGGAGGCCATCATGGCGCTTCAGGACCCATTGGAACCAAGGGGCCACTGTGACACTGCAGGGCCTTGTGTAACCAAGGGGTCATTGTAGCACAGCAGGGCCTCATGGAATCCAGGGGATCTTAGTGGCACTGTGGGGCTCTGTGAGACCACGGGGACATTCTGACTCTGTGGAACCAAGGATACCATTGTTACATTACCGTGCATCATGGAACCAAAGAAGCCATTTGAACAGGCATGGGAACCTGCTGAGACTATTATGAACTTCAGGGCCTTGTGACACGAAAAGGCCATTGTGGAGCTACAGGGCCCCATGGAACCAATGAGACCATTGTGACACTGCAAGACCTCATGGAATCCTCATGGAGACCATTCTAAGACTTTGAGGCCTCGTTGAATCAAGAGGCTTGGCAGGGGCTCATGGAAGCAAGGAGACCGTTCTGGCACTGAGTCTGCATGAAACCAAGGGGCCATTGAGACACCACAGGGCCTCATAGAGCCAGGGCAACCACTGTGACACTGCAAGGTGTCATGGACACAAGGGGCCATTGTGACACTCTGGGCCCCCCTGGAAGCAAGGGGCCAGAGTCACACAGCCAGGTCTTGTGGAACCAAGGGGCCATGGTGATCCTGCAGAGCCCAATAGAACAAAGAGGCCATTCTGGCACTGCAAGATCTTAAGGAATCATGGAGACCAATGAGATACTCTGAGGTCTCCTAGAACCAAAGGGCCATTGTGTTAATGTGCAGTCCCATGGAACCAAGGAAACCATTTTGACACTGCAAAGCCTCATGGAAGCAAGGGACCATTGTGCCACTGTGGAGCCAAGGAGACCATTGTGATATTTCTTGGCCTCATGGAAACAAAGATCTGTTGTGATACTGTGGGGGCTCATGGAACCAAGGGGTGATTGTAAAGCTGCAGGGCCCGAAGGATCCAAGAACATGGAACAGACCTGGTTGACTTGGCCTCCTGGGGCCAGAACTGGTCCAGCTGACATTGGCATGTTGAGGGTTGATTCTCATCTGCCCCTGAAATTATGGAGTTCTGTGCTTTTCTTCCAGTGGGAAAAACTTTCTTTCTCCTCCATATGCCCAGTGGCCAAAACTGGGATACCTCCAAATTTGATTATATGCTTGGATTGTGCCCATATGAAACCTGCCAGGACAGACAGCTCTGTCTGGCCATGGTCTCTTAGCGGCCACTTGCATCTGCCTTTAAAACACTGGGGGCCGTGCTTTTCTTCCCATGGAAAAAAACTTTCTTTTTGTCAAGACATACATGGCCAAATAAGAATCTGCCTCTAAAATTCTTTATATCCAACAATAGCTCCCAGACAAAAGCTGCTAGGCCTGTCTAGGTTCCCGTGGCTTCTGAGGGCCAGCTATCATACGCCTTTGAAACTTTGGGGCTCTGTACTTTCCTTCCCATAGAAAAGAGCTGTTCTTCTTTTCCAGATGCTCATGGACAAAACTGGAATTTGGCCTCCCAAATTCCATCTATCCAAGGATTCCTCCCAGACAAAACCTGCAGGGACAAACTGGTCTGGCTGGCCTTGGCTTCCTTGAGGCTGCCTCTAGTCAGCCTTTGTAACACTGGGGCTCTGCCCTTTCCTTCCTGTGGAGAAGAATTGTGGTTCCGGTCCAGGCACACATGGCTGAAATGGAATTCCGCCTCCAAAACTCTACATATATCCAAGGTTTTCTTTCAGTCAAAAGCTCCAATGACAGACAGGTCTGGCTTGCCTTTGCCTCTGGTGAGTGCCTCTGATCTGCCTTCAAAACCCTGAGGTACTCTGGTTTCCTAATATAGACAAGAACTGTCCTTATTGTCCAGATGCCCATGGCCTCAAGCACATGAGCACTGTATAGGAACAAAAGAGCTCTGTGTTCAGTGGGGTGGACACTGAGGACAGCAGAGGAGAACCCTGGAAAGGATGGAAGGGTGGTATCAGGGATGGTGGATACTTCTGACATAGTGAAAAACAGACAGAGAAAGAAAGAATTAATGCCAAGGGCAACTGAGGTGGTCCAGACTGGACACAATGCGAGAGGAATTTCTCTCCAAGGGCAAGGCTGTGGTGCAGCACATCCAGAAGAGCCTAGAACAGCCCAAGGCTTTGTGTGGCCAGGCAGAGGCAGGCAGGACGCAGAGCTGTCAGCAAAGGAAGGGGCCAGCCAGGTGGGGCAGCCGGTGGATGACGACAGCCTGCAGGGACAGAGGCGCAGGGCATGGACACCGTAGGACAGCCTGGGCTGCAGAGGGCACAGGGATGGGCAGCAGCTGAAAGGCCCTGCCAGAGCCAACTCCTGCAGCACTTGGGCCATGGCTGCTGGCCCTGGGCCCTTGGCCAGCAGGGGACAAGTGAGCCTTGCTGTGCTGGGGCTTCATTGCCTCCTTGTCCCTGCTCAGCAGCCTGGCAGGGGCCGTCCCATGGTCCTGCCCTTGGCATTGCACATCCCCAGAGCCCAGTGGCCTGGGAAGAGCTCTGAGCAATGAGGGTGGGACAGGATGTGCTTTGGCAGGGTCTGGGGCTCAGGCCTTGGCCCTTTGCATTCCTGAAACACATCCTGGTTTGCTCAGCATCAGAGACACCTTTACTTCCCTTGTTCCTACCTGTCACCAGTGCCTCCATTGTTCTGCTCTACCTGGAACCTTGGGGCATTTTCTCAGTCATGTCTCTCATTGGGACCCATTAAAAGTTCAAGAAACTGTGAAGTTTCAATTTAATTTTGATTTCTTGATTAGTTTTTTTGAAAAATGCTCTCTCAGGGACTGAACCTAATTTTAAAAAGAACAAACTCCTGAGAGGGTCATTAAAGTCATTCTGTTGAGTCTCCTGGCACAGAGGGAGATACTGGCAACCAGAAAAAGCTACAAAAATACTTTTCTGCTGAGGAGCAGCTCCTTTTGCAGCCCAGCAGGGCTGAGGGCACTGCCTGCAGGCACTGAGGGGACAGGAGCCAGGCACAGACAGGCTAAAGGCAATCAGGACTGGGAAGACATTGAGCTGAGACTTCACTTGGGGAAACATCTTGACAGCCCTGGGCATGGTGAGTCTGTGGGTGCAGGGCAATGTCCCCTGTGCTCCTGGAGGGATCTCCTGGAGCCAGCACAGCCCACAGCCCAGGGGATGTGTCAGGAGGACTCTCCCAGTTTCTCTGAGGCACAGGAATAGGAGGAGGATGTGCTGCAGAGCAGGGCTGCCCTGGGCACCATCAGAGGGACAGGACAGGACGGCTCCTGCTGCCAGGGATGGCTGCAGGGGCTGAAGCTGGGGCTGCAGCCAGGGCTGCCCAGGGCTGTCCTGCAGAGCAGCTCCTGCAGCCCTCAGGGCTCTTGGCCAGCCCAGGGGATGTGCCACCTGCCAGGGGCAGCTCTCAGCCTGCCTGGGAGCTCCCCATGGATGGTGGAGGGCAGCTCTGGGTGCAGGCAGTGACTCCTGCCAGGGCAGGTCCTGCTGCTGCGCAGACCAGGACTGCTCAGAGCTCCAGCTCATGCCCGGGTCATTTCAGAGGGGACTTTTCATGAGCTCATTCAGGGCAGGAATTTCCTGCTTTCCTGAATCTGTTCTTCCACTTTCCCATTGCACAGCTTTGTGGAAATGGAAACTCAGCTGTGCAGGGTAGAGCAGGGACTGAGGCTCCTAAACAATCACACTGAGTTTTCTTGGGAACCTCAGCAGATGCCCTCCACCTCCCCAGCCTCCAGATCCATCCAGCATCACCTTTCCATGGTGCCCAGGCCTGGGGAGCTGTTCTTTAATCCCTGCAGCCCTGAGCAGCTGCAGGGCAGAGCTGGCCCAGGGGCTGGGCTGGGCTCTGGCAGCTCTGGCAGGGAAGGAGCCCGGGGCCACAGGAACAGCTCGGGCTGGGACAGCTGCAGCAGCAGAGCCATGGGCAGGGAGGGAGGGAGGCAGTGCTGAGGGAAGCCCTGCTGCAGGGCAGATGTGGCACCTGCCAGCCCTGCCCTGCAGGGCAGACACTGCCCTGAGCAGCACAGCTCTGGTGTCCCTTCCCAGCCAGCACAGCCCTCAGCCCGGGGGCTCGGGGCCCTCAGTGCCCTCCTGGGCTGGCAGAGCAGCACCAGACATGAAGGGCATCTCTCCTGCCATGTGCCATTCCCTGCTGACCAGGGCCTGAGGGCCACTGTCCTGCCCTGGTGCTGCCTGGGAGGGGCTGTGCAGGGCTGGCCAGAGAAAGACTTTTCCTCAGGGCTGGCTCTCTCTCTCCTTGCCTTGCCCAGGAGCTCCTGGCATTGCTGACAGGCTCTCTGGGAATGGCAGTTCCAGCTGCAGGCTCAGGCCCAGCCCTTGAGCTACTCCTGTGCAGGCTGAGCACAGCAATGGGGTGTCCCAGCTCCCTGTGCCCTGGGAGCCTTGGGCAGGGCAGGCTGGGAGGCTGGGAATGAGCTGACTCTCCTCAAGCAGTGCCATGGACAGGACCCTTGGTGTGTCCCTGGGATGCCATCCAAGGTGGGAGCTGTCTCCAGGGGACACTGGGGACAGGAATGTCCTTGGTCAGGAGTGGGGTTGGGACTCTGAGAAAGACTGAGCCAGGTTGCTCTGCTGTGGGCCCCTCTGCTCTCAGCTGTGTCAGGCTGATTTCAGGGGAACACAGTGACTGTCCTCGATCTCAGAAAGGGCAGCTGGGGACAGATGGAGTGACAGAGCAGCTCCCCTCACCCTTCACTGAGTTACAGCTAATGCTGTTCTCTCTGATCACCCTGGGCAGAGCAGGAAACCTTCTCAAGCTACCTTTGGCCATCACTGTTCTTTAGCCATGGGACAGGCGATGCTGCCAAGCTCCTCTGCCTCAGGAGCAGTTTGGGCTGATGAAGTCCAGCCCCAGGATTGGCCCCTGTCCCTGTTCCCATGACGCCACTGCTGCAGAGCAGAGTTGACTCCTCAGTGTCCATGGGCAGAGCCCCAGCTCATCACAGAAATGGGGTCAGATCCCAGCAGGGCTCAAAACAATGGGATGAAGAAAGGGCTCCAAGAAAAAGAAAATGGGGTGGCACAGGGCAGCAGGGGAAGGGCTGGGACTAAGGGCTTGGACATTGCTCAGAAAAGTCTCCCCTGATTTATCACTGTGTCCTCCTTCAACAGAGGACCTCCATGGCCAGAGACACCAAATGTCCAACAGCAGTTCCATCAGCCACTTCCTCCTGCTGCCATTGGCAGACACGCGGCAGCTGCAGCTCCTGCACTTCTGCCTCTTCCTGGGCATCTCCCTGGCTGCCCTCCTGGCCAACGGCCTCATCATCAGCGCCATAGCCTGTGGCCACCACCTGCACACCCCCATGTTCTTCTTCCTGCTCAACCTGGCCCTCACTGACCTGGGCTGCATCTGTACCACTGTCCCCAAAGCTATGCACAATTCCCTCTGGGACACCAGGAACATCTCCTACTCAGGATGTGCTGCACAGGTGTTTTTCTTTGCCTTTTTCTTTTCAGCAGAATTTTCCTATCTCACCGTCATGTGCTACGACCACTACGTGTCCATCTGCAAACCTCTGCACTACGGGACCCTCCTGGGCAGCAGAGCTTGTGCCCACATGGCAGCAGCTGCCTGGGCCAGTGGCTTCCTCAATGCTCTGGTGCACACAGCCAATACATTTTCCTTGCCCCTGTGCCATGGCAATGCTCTGGGCCAGTTCTACTGTGAAGTGCCACAGATCCTTAAGCTGTCCTGCTCACACTCAAACCTCAGGGAACTTGGGCTTCTTGCTGTTAGTGCCTGTTTGGTATTTGGCTGTTTTGTATTCATTGTTTTCTCCTATGTGCAGATCTTCAGGGCTGTGTTGAGGATCCCCACTGAGCAGGGACGGCACAAAGCCTTTTCCACCTGCCTCCCTCACCTGGCCGTGGTCTCCCTGTTTGTCAGCACTGCAGTATTTTCCTACTTAAAGCCCCCCTCCATCTCCTCCCCATCTCTGGATCTGTCCTTGTCAGTGCTGTACTCAGTGGTGCCTCCAGCCTTGAATCCCCTTATCTATAGCCTGAGGAACCAGGAGCTCAATAATGCCTTGAGAAATATGATGACTCTATATTTTCAGAAGCATTAAACACTCTTTTCTTCTGCTGAGCCTTTAGAATGTGACCCTTTACCCTTTTTTTTCTCCATATTTGTCAAGTTTTTCTTTAGTAAATTTTTCTACTGTTGCTGTTTTTTTATAAAATACTGTAGTATTACTTTATTAATATTTTCTATTTTTTTTGAAGCACAAAGACTTGCAAGAGGTCTGTTCCCTGTGCATTTAAATAAAAACAAGTGCCTGCCCTCTCCTGCGTGTCCAGAATTCTTCCTAAGCCATTCTCTGTCTCTGCAGGGGCAGTGCCTGTGAGCAGAGGTGGAGGGAAGAGACTCCCAGCACAGCAGCACAGCCAGGGACAGTGGCCCTGGCTCTCCCCACATCTGCTCGTCCCAACTCCACCCTCTCCTTCCCAGCCCTTCTGTGGCTGTAAGGCCGCAGTGCTCTGGCAGCTTGGTCAGTGTCCTGCTGCCTGTCCAGGCTGTGAGCACAGGCAGGGACAGGCCGTGGGCACTGCTGGGACACAGCTCGGCTCCAGCACAGCAGCTCCACCAGCAAAGGGCATCTCCTGATGGCAGGGCAGGAAGGCTTTGCTCTCCTCCAGAGCTGCTGTCAGGAATGTGCTCCAGGAATGCCCTGGCAAAGCAAAGCCCAGTGCCTGGGGCAGAGGGGCAGTGTGCAGGGGGCATGCAGCAGTGTCCTGGCACAGCCAGAGCTCCTTGCATGGACCTGAGGGAGCAGCAGAGCAGGACCTGGGCTGTGTCTTTGTTCTGGGGACAGCCTGGGAAGGTGCCCCTGGGCAATTGTGCCACACCAGCTCCTGCAACCACCACACCCAGCACAGGCCTCTGCCCCACCTGCAGGAGGTTGTTTGTCCCTGCATGAAGGGACACCAAGTGACCAGGCCAGCAGGCCATGTTTGCTCTGGGGATTGCAGAACCCCCATGGAGGGAAAAGAAGGGGATGTTGTGTGCCCAGACTTTAGCCAGGCCTGTGACATGGTCTGCTGTGCTCTCCTCAGAGCCAGATTGGAGAGAGCTGGGCTGTGGGAGTGGAACATGGGGTGGGTGGGTATTTGGCTGAACAATCAGGGTCAAATGTCATCCATGGCTCAGAGTCCTCTTGGCAGCCACTCCCTGGTGACATCCATCAGTGACCAGCCCTTGACCAACAGTGTGGAACATTTTTCTTATTTCTACAGTGGCATGAAATGCACTTTCAATTCCTTTGTGGATGCTGCCAAATTGCACGCCATCTGTGACCGAACTCACCTAGTTAATGGTGACTGGAAAATGTAATTGGGCAAGATGACTGAGTTGGGTAAATTTGTCTTGCCCAAATCAGATGCCAAGCAAGACACAAGGAAGAAAAGGCAGAAAAGACTTGTGCATCAGAAGAAAGGCAGTTCAAAAGGGAAAAACCCAACAAAAAATAAAAACTCAAACCCAACAGAAAAAAAAAAAAACAAACCCAAAGCAGAAAATCCACCCACAATAACACAAAAACCCTACAAACAAACCAAACACAATAAGCAAAGGCCACAAACAGAAGTAAAGCAAATCCACCAGAAATCTCCTAGTGGTGGAAAATGTTAAACCATCTTGTGGCAGGTGAGGATTCTTTATGCTTTTCTGAAAGAAAAATGTCTTAAATAAAAAAATCAATCCCCTACCCCCCTTGCCCCCCACTTTTCTCAGCTTATTTCTGCTCATGGTGTGACATGGAATGGAACATCCCTTGGGTCAGTCCAGCCCAGCTGTCCCATCCCTGTTCCCTTGAGAACATTTGCCCACCCCAAGCCCATAGGCTGAGGGGTTTGTAGACACACCTCATGTGGGGTGAGCACTGTGACAAGGACAGTAGGACAGAATAGCACAGCCTGGGAGAAATGGATAAAGGATGTAACTCCAGCAAATAGAAGTCACACAAAATGCAAGCAGGATGCCAGCTCTGCTCTGCAAGGCTGACAAAGTAGAAGTTATGCAAAACAATCATATAGCCCTCACTCAGAAGTGGAGGTCAAAGAACAGCCTGCTAAAAAGGACACTGGGTGCTTAAGACAAACCACAAAGAACCATACAAGGATTTGTGATAAGGGTTGCAACTATGTCAAATAAAGTCAAAGAAAGTGGGGATAACTAACAAATCACATAATCAGTGAGCCTGATAAAAACTGTTCATTCAATGCTCAGTGCACTCAAACGGAGGAAGGATCACCCAAGTGACCACCATGCTGTAATAAAGAATAATTACTTTCAAATATTCAAAGCTGCGTTCAAAAGTTTCTGTCCTGTGTGTTTCAGCATCAAGGGTGTCCTTGACTCCATCATGCCCCTTGCACAGTTTCACAATGGCCCCTTGGTTCCATTAGGTGGATGGTCAGTAATTTGTGGTCAGTTGTTTGGATCAGTGGCAGTGTGGTCATAAGGTTGTCAGTGAGTGTGGTCAGTAGGAAGTGGGCATTGGTGTCTGGGCAGTGAGTGTGGACAGTGAGGTGTGGTCAGTGGGTGTGTTCAGTGGGTGTGGTCACTGGGTGTGGGCAGTGGGATGTGATCAGTGGCTGTGGTCAGTTGGGAGGTCTGTGGGGGGTGGTAAGTGGGTGTGGTAAGTTGGGTGGTCAGTGGTTGTGGTCAGTAGGGGTGGTGGTTAATTGATGGGGTCATCAGGTTGTCGGTGAGTTTTGGTCAGTGGCTGTTGTAAGTGGTGTGTGGT
>JAREIS010001205.1:0-27983 GCA_030060385.1 Muscicapa striata striata
TCATCATAAGCTTTGTATTTTTTCTCATTTCTGCTCTTTTGGCATAATATTTCCCATGCTCCTAGATTACCCCTAAGTTGCTCAGCTCTATAATAGGCAATGAGAAATCCCAGTCTCCTCCCCAGCTGTGCTTGCTTCTCCAGCAGCAGGCAGGGCCTTTCTTCTGGCTTTCTCCTTACCACACTTATTCAAGGCCTTTGAGGAGGCCCGACAGTAATTTAAAGTTATTAGTAAAGTGAACAAACCAACGTTCCACTCATGGGGCACCAGAACTGAGGTTCCCGGACCTCCGGTGCTCTAAGCACCTACTCTGAGCTCTCAGGCTCTTACTTCGTCTGGTAATCTTCTAAATAAGCAAAGCAGCTAATAGTTAAAAAGGTTATTTATTACAAAGCACATCTTATTACAAAGCACATCAGTCTCAACAGGCAATAGCAAAAAGCAATGGCAAAGCACTGGCAAATGCAGTGGCAATAAGCAAATGGCTAAAAGCCAGAATGGCTAAAAGCAACAACTCTCCCCAATACATACCCTTATAGGATTTTTCCAACAAACTGAGATGCAAGCTCGGACCACCACTTCTTAACCTATTAGAATTCTAGTTTCTTAGCATGCTAGGTTACATACATAACTACTCATACAACCTATCTTGTTCTTCTGAAAAATGTAAGCAGTATTCTTACTATAGCTCTATCATGTCTAAGTCCTGTCTACAACTGTGGGCCTGGAGCCTCTTGCTGAAGATATCAGTATGTTTCAACCTTCACTAGAACTCGCACTGCTACTGTGGCATTTGAAACCTCCACTTAGTAAAAGCATTAGAACTCACCCTAAAGTTACTAACTTAATTCTACTTAAATGTCTACTTTATGTGTGTGTGGCTTAATATACTTCAATCCATCCACAGTCTTTAATTCAATCCCTGCACTCTGATTTCTCTCTGAAGAATTCAGAGAGACCCCTGACCCACTGACTCCAACACAGGGGGTGCCTGTACCCAGGAAAAGGCATGCACGGATTAAGGAAAGTGGAGGGTGGGGGCTGGGAAAGGCAGGAATGGGGGTCCAGGGGGTCCCAGGGTCAAGGACAAGGGGGGCTGGGGTCTCTGAGAGGGAGAGGACAGGGAAAGGGGGTGCAGGGGACCATTGGTGCTGGATAAAGGTGTGCAGGGTGGTCCCAGTGCGTGAGAATGGAGGGTTTGGAAGAGTTTAATTCCCGGATATGGGGGCACATGGGGTCCCAGTGCAGCGGAATGGGGGTTCAGGGGGTCCCGTTGCCGGATAACGGGATGCAGTGGGTGCCCAGGAAATGGGGCTCAGGAGGGTTCCCTTTCTGGGTTCTGGGGCTCAAGGGGTTCTGGTGCCTGAAAATTGAGGTTCGGGGGGTCTCAGTGCCCAGAAATGGGGGTTCAGCGTGGTTGCCGTGCCCGGGAATGAGGGTTCAGGTCGGTTCCAGGTTCCAAGTAAGGGGTTGTGTGGGGTTTTTGGACTCAGGAAGGGGGTACAGAGGGGTCCCAGTGCTCCGAAATGAACGTTCAAGGGGGTCTCTGTGCCCAGGAAGGGGAGTTATCCCAGAAATGGAAGTGCAGGGGGGTCGCTGTGCCAAGAACGGGGGTTCAGGGGGGTCCCGGTGCCAGGGGGGGTCATCAGTCCCGGGGCGGATCCCGAAGCCGCAGCTTGGGAGACGCGAAAGTGACCAGGGGAGCGCCAGGACGGGGAGGGGACAGAGGAACCCTGGGAATTCCCCTGAATCTGCCCCCGGGACCAGCCAGGGTGCCCCCGCAGGACGAGAAGGGGGTGGAGAACTGGCGGGACGCAGAGACTGGGGGGTCTGGCGGTGTCCAAGGGTCAGGAAGCAGAACTGGGAGAGCCAGGAAGGAAGGTTGAAGGGACTGGGAGAGGCGGGATGGGAGATCCAGGGGGTCCCAGTGCCCTGGAAAGGCGTCCAAGAATCCCCAGTGTTGAGGGAAAGGAGGGTCTGAGAGGTGGGAAAGGCAGCTGTCCTATCTCTCTTGGATGTTACAATGATGTTACAAGCGATCTGAGTCTTTACTGTCTGTGGTTCGGTTTTTAGATTTTTTACTTTGCTCTTACAAATATTGATTATTCTACACTACTATATAATTCTTACACCAATTACATTATATTCATTCATTACAGTCTGGGAGCTGGGAAAGGCAGGAATGGGGGTCCAGGGGGTCCCTGGGTCACAGGAAAAGGGGGCTGGGGCTGGGACGGGAGTGCGGATCCTGGGGATGCAGTTTGGGAGACGCGAAAGTGAGAGGAGAGAAGAGGGGAATTCCAGGGAATTCATGTGGATCTCCGCTGAGACCAGGAAGTCTCGGGAATGGAGAACTGGGGGGACGCGGAAATTTGGGAGATCTGGGGGTCCAAAAGCCGAGGAAAAGGGTGGATCTGAGGTGTGGGAACGGCGGGATGGCCGGGAATGGGGTACAGGGGGGTCCCAGAGCACTGACCAGGGTGCAGGGGGATCCCAGTCCCGGATAAGGGGGTGCAGGGGGGTCCAGGTGCTGGGGAAGGGAGTATGGGGGAGTCCCCATGCCCAAAAATGGGGGTTCAGGGGTTCCCATGCTGGGGAATGCATGTTAAGGAGGAGTTTCCTTCCCAGAATTCGGGGCTCAAGGGAGGTCACCTGCCAGAAAATGGGGGTTCAGGGGGTGCTGGTGCCCAGAAATGGGGGTTCAGGGGGGACTCCGTGCCAGATAAAGGGGTACAGGAAGGTGGTGATGTTGGGAAAGGAGGTACAGTGAGGTGCCAATGCCAGGCAAGAGGATTGAGGGGGGTCACAGGACCCAAAATGGGGATTCCGGGGTTCCCCTGCCTGGGAATGGAGGTTTAGGGGGTTCTCAGTGCCTGGAAATGGAAGTACAGGAAGATGGGTTCTAAGGATAGTGCAGAAGGCAATCTTTCCCAATGAATTACAGCTGTACTGATTACTGAGGAGTGGAAACAACCTTGCCTGCCCAGTGAGGGTGGGTGTTATAAAAGAGGGGTCAGCTGGCCACAAGCTGCTGCTGGAGTTGGAGCTTGAGACCCAGGGTCTGCTGCAGCTTGGCATGGAGTGTGCTGGTTGTGCTGTGGGTAGGTAAGGGACAGGCAGCTGTGCAAGGGACAGATAAGGTAAGAAGTTGTGTGAGGGACAGGTTGGGGTTTAGCCAGTCATGTAGAAGGAAACTTGCAGAGAGGAGAGGAGTCAGAGCTGTGTGGAGCTGCCTATGAGGAAAAGAGACAGATTTGCCTGAAAGAAGTTCATTGAATGAAGGCATGAGAAGTTTTTAATAAGGGATTGGTGATTATGCCAGTAATGTCCATCTCGACAGAATAACTACATCCTGCCATGTCCCCACCCCTGTCTCAGTTCAATGTCTTTATTTTTACCCCAAGGTTGGATGATTTAAAGGGATGAAGAGAAATGAAAAGCAAATCAAGGCCAAAAGAAAAGGATTTCCATATCTGTGTGAGTACTTGGGAGGGAGGGAAGAACCTTTTCTGGAGGGGTTTCCACTCCACTGTCTCCAAAATCTTGGTCTTTCCCCCAGTTTATCAGTATTTGGCTGCAGAAGACACCCTTGGGCAACAGGAAATCAAAACCCTGGAATCATTGAGGCTGGAAAAGACCTCCAAGACCATTCAGTATTCCTGGATGCCATTAGAAGAGAGAATTGAACACAGAAGATTTTCTGGGGTTAAAAGTCAACAAATTCACTCACCCCAAGGAATTCCCTCTGTGCTTGTGTCCCAATGGATGTTCCTGACCCTGCCCACAGGGAGACAGGATGATGCAGAGCTCCCCCAGCCAGGTGTCTTCCCAACAGGGATCACCAGGACCACGGATCACCAGGGCTCTGCCCAACAGGGGTCACTGGGGATCATCCAACACCGATCCTCCCATGGGGATGGAGCTGGAGCAGAGCACGAAGCTCTTCCCACACTCGGGGCACTCACAGGGCTCCCCTTAGTGGTGCCTCTGTTGGTGTCGGGTCAAGTGAGAGCTCCTGGAGAAGCTCTTCCCACACTCAGGACACTCGCAGGGCCTCTCCCCAGTGTGGATGCGCCGGTGGGCAGTGAGGTGTGCATTTCGCTTGAATCCCTTCCCGCAGTCGGGGCAGCGGAAGGGCCTCTCCTCTGTGTGAATCCGCTCATGTAGGAGAAGATGGGAGCTTCTCTGAAACCTCTTCCCACACTCAGGACACTCATAGGGCCTCTCCCCAGTGTGGATGCGCTGGTGGTTCCTCAGGCCAGAGCTGTCCCCAAAGCTCTTCCCACATTCCAAGCAGGTGTAGGGCCGTTCCCCTGTGTGGATCACCAGGTGCTGCATTAGGCTAGAGATGTCCCTGAATCCCTTCCCACATTTCCCACACTCATAGGGCCGTTCCCCAGTGTGGGTCATCTGGTGCCGGATCAGGTCAGAGCTGCAGCTGAAACCCTTCCCACATTCCAAACACTTGTGGGGCTTCTCCCCTCCATGAGGCTTCTCCACCAGCTCTGAGCTCTGCCTGCATCTCCGGCCGCCTTCCCGGCTCAGGGAGGGTCTTTCCTCCTCGCAGCTCCCTGGGCTGGGTTTGCAGCCCCTCCTCCTGAGGGATCTCAGGGACTTTTTCTTATTCTCCATCCCCTAATGCCTTAGGAACAAAAAAGCTGGTTCTGGAGGAAAAAAAAGAAGAGAGGTCCAAGGACTGGGAATTGCTCCTTGCCCAAGTTCATCTCATGAATTCACTGGACGTCTTGTATGTATAAGGACCTCTAAAACACCAAGATCCCATCTCAAAATTCTCCAAAACTTCAAGACACAAAAACACCCCACTACAAGCAGCAAAATTCGGCAAAAAGCCCTGCAAAATACAAATATTCAGATCCTGTAAAAAACCAAAAAACAAACCTTTTACCCAGTGACTTTCCGAAACACCAAGATTCATTGCAGTGAAAATTGTGGATCCCTCTCTCTGGTCACCTGCTGCATGTGGGGGGGGCAACGCTCCTGGGGAAGAGGCTGCAAATACAGGGAGGGGTGGAACCTTGTGCTCCTTCCTGTTTCTGCTCCTCCTCCTGTATCCCTTCTCTTCCTTTCACTCCTCTTCCTCCTACTATTCCTCCTCCTCCTGCACAATCCCACCTTCTCCTCCCACGTGCCTCGTTTGACCATTTTGTTCTCCAGCCCTGCTTCTCCTTCCCTTCTCCTGCTGCCCCCAGGCCCAGCACCCCCTGCCGGCTCCCTCTTCCCCCCAAACCCACAGCATCCCAGCGCAGGGGCAGGGATGGAGCTGGGGCAGCTCGGGCTGGGGCAGCGCTGGGCTCTCGGCCGCTCCCGCCCGCACTCGGTCCCCACTGCAGCCGCTCCCGCCACGGCAGCGCGGGGGGGCCCGGCCTTGGCGCTGCCCCCTCCCACCTCCCCAAATTCCCCTCCCGGGGGGCGCTGGGGCCCGGGGGGCAGGTGGGGTCCAGGTGGGGAACACTGGGAGCTGAAGTTCCAAGCACAAGGGATGACGATCCCAAAATATCTCTGAAAGGTCCCTTGGGAGCATGTTGAGGGAGTTTGCACATTCTCCCAGAGGTAATCAAGGACATGGACACCCAGGGGGGCAATAAGGGAAATCCAGAAGGGATTCAGACAGCAGTATTCAGGGGATTAGTGGGAAAGATGAGCTCGTGTGTTTTATTCAACCAGTGTTAGAAGATGTGGGGGATGGGTTTGAAATGCAGGAGCTTTTATTTATTCCTAATTCTGATTGTAATTTACTGAGAAGGGATTTGATGGCTTAGTTAGGAATACAAATTAATACTCTAAAGGTGATACAGAGCTGTGGCTTTGTCTGGCAGATGTCTGGCAAGGCCTGTGCTGAAGTGAACACAGAAGGCTGGGCAGCTCCAGGAAAATAGAGAAAACTGGAAATGGAGCCTCTCCAAAGTACTTTGAAGCAACCAGGACAAGTGGTGTCTAAAAGCAATACCCTATTCCAAGGGAGGGAAGGAAGGGCTCACAGCCTGTTATTGAGTCCCTGCTAAAGGCAGGGCTTTTGGAGCCAGGGATCTCTCCCTAGAATGCTCCTATCCTGCCAGTCAAGAAATCAGATGGAATTGACAGAATGATGCAGGACCTAAGAATAATAAATGAGATTATTAAACCCAGGCACCCCACAGAGTCAGATCCTTACAGCATCTTGAACCAGGTTCCCTCCTCACACTGACACCATTCAGTACTTGATGTCAAAGATGCTTTCTGGGGATGCCCACTCACACAGGATGCTAAACTGTATTTTGCCTTGGAGTGGGAACAAGAGGCAGAAGGGAAAATGGTAAAGACATGGACAGTCCTTCTGCAGGGATGCACGGAAGCACCAGCCTTATTGGGGCAAGCCTTGCAGAAAATACCACAAGAATTTACCCAACTCCAGGGATTGGGTTAATGCAGGATGTGGATGACTTGCTCCAACCAGGAGGACAAGAAGTGGTAGAAGAAGCCTCTGTGAAATGGTTGAATGTTCAGGCTAAAAAGCAGCTTGGAGAATTTGAAAAGAAGTGCAAATGGTGGAGAAAAAGGTTAAATATTTGGGACATATTTTGACTGAATTTTGTGGTATATTGTCCCAGAGAAGGACAAGGGAATCTCAGAAGTAACATTACCCAGCACTAAAATGGAGCTGGAGCTATTCTGAGCATTAAGAGGGAATTGCAGGACCCGGATTGAGGATTCTCTGTTCAAGCCAGAACATTGTATGAGTTTTTCAACCCATGCCTCAATATTGTGGCATGGACTCGAGAAACAGCAAAACTTCAGAAAAACTAAATAAAACCAAAATGATTGGTGTTCCAGCCATGACTCAGAAAAAAAAAAAAATTGAACTGTATGTGTGTTATAGTACATATTATATTTTTGGCTTTTGGAAAATATTAAAATGAATGCTATCTGTATAATGTGTGAAAACTTTGCTGTATGAATATAGTTTCTTTTATTTTTGCTAATAATACTGAAAATATAGTAGTGTGATAAACATATTTTTCTTGGACTATAACATGGTGATATAAGATACTTTTGTGCATGTAACTAACTCAGAGAATGGTACAAAAGATAATTAGGAAATTCTTCATATTCTTGGGCTATTGGACTCCAGAGCATAGGGAAGGAGAAAAGGTTAGTTTACAGGTTGGGGGGGAATGTTTTTGAATAATGCATGAAGTCTTAAGAATATGCAACAGGTTGATGCATTTAAAGAAGTGTTTTCTGAATTAGGGTGTGCTCTTGCTGAAGGACAAGCACCCTGCTGTTATAACCTTTTGTTTTATTGCTTGTCTCTCATTCTCTTTTATTAAACATTTAAATATTGACCAGGAAAGTGAACTTTGTTTTTTAAAATGTGGATGTTAAACAAGGTCATGTCAAAGAATTTTTGTGCTAAAATGTTTAACCCAGGGGCCAGAGTGGCCTCGCTCTCTGCAGAATTGTGCAGCCACAGCTTTAATGGGATCTGAGGCCCAAACACTGATGGCAGGAGGATCTCCTGTTTTTCAAATCTGGCACCAAGTTAAAGCTTTGATAACCAAAAGAGCCTCTACATGGATGAGCAGTGCTCAGTGATTACAGAATGAAACTTGTTCAGTGGCACAGGAGGATTTAGAATTGAGGACAGGGGAAGGGTTTAACCCAGCCTCCTGTTTGAACAGCCTGCACAGGGGCTGGCAACAAACCCATGGCTGCATTCAAGGGACAGAGCTCCAGAGCCAGCACAGGAGAGAGTGATGAGACATTCCCTGGCCTGAGGGACAAAATGTGTTCATGGATGGGTCTGCAAGGGCAGCAGAAGGGAAAAGAGTTCCAAGACACGCTGTGATTAAGGAAAGGGAATTAGAGCAAGCGCAGGTCACCGCCCGCATGGTCAGCTCAACCGGCGGAGCTGTGTGTGCTTGGAAGAGCCTGGCACTGAAATGCCCTGAGCAGGAAGGCTCAAATATCTGCTGGAGACAGCATGGCAGCTAACGGGGGGCAAAAGCAATTCTGACCACTTCAGCAATCACTGGATCGCTTATTAAGGTATTTCTAAAACAAATAATTCCAAGATAAGGGATTGTGGAAGCAACAGACTCACATGGGGAACTCATTTCACAGGAAAGATCCTTCAGGGGGTTATGGTTGCTTTAGGAGTACAAAGGGACCAACACAAGCCCTGGCACCCCAGAGCTCAGGTCAGGTAGAAAGAATAAATGGAGAAATAAAGAAACTCCATTGGAAGCTGGTGATAGAAACCAAAATACCATGAGTATGGCTTTTGCCATTGGCTGTGGCAAGAATAAAAACCATATTCAGGGCAGATATTCAATTAACTCCCTTAGAATTTGTGTTTGGAATTCCTTACTCTGGAAATTCTCCACCTAGTTGAGAATAATCCTACTTTTGTACTGTCAGTTACGTTTGGGCCTGGGATGTGACAACGAATTTTTACTCCCAGGAGAAGTAGAAAAAGCTTGATTTCATTGGAAATATTTTATGTATATTTGTGCACGGCTCTTAGTGATGGCAAAATTTCCATATGGGTTTTTAGATATACACCATTAGGTTGCCTTTTGCAAAAGTATAGGAGCTTTGAAGGAGATGCTTTAATGCACAGTTAATAGAATATTGTTGAAAAGAAAAAAAAGGAAAAAAAAAAACCAGATTGTGGGGGCAGCCACATGTTAGTCATTCAATGGCTGCTCTTGAACAGAAGGTTAATTCCAGGCAGCCAGAAGAGGAGCTTTAGAAATGCAAATTAACCCTGCTGGGGCAAAGTGTGGACAATGTACCAGGGTCTCCTTGCCTGGGGGAGGAATTGGGCTGATTCCCTCTGGCCCTCACCCCAAGCTCTGCCTGCTTGCACAGATGGAATTTGCACAGCTAAAGGCAGAGCCCATAGTGAGGATATCTGACTGCAACAGAAATTGGTTAAGCTGCAAAGGAAAACAGCAAATGGAGAATTTTGTGAAAACTTTACTAAAAAATAGTGGGGGGCAGGGAATCATCCCTCTCTCCACTCCAACATATGCTGTCACTGTCAGGGTTATACAGGGTCTATTAGAGCACTGGGGGGTTTTTGCTAGTCCAGTGAAATCAGCTGGGAATTGAAGTATTTGACGATTTAATTAGAGAAAAGTGGTCAATTGATGAAGCCCTGAATGGAGGGAACGCCCAAAAATGAGGAAAAGATGAACAGACACCAGAACAAATCCTACAAATCCATGGACCAGCCGCTGGGAAACATGATGAATTCATATCAGGAGACAGAAAATCCACCCCTAATTTCAGTGGCATAATTAGGTTAAGAAATAATAATTATTATTATTTTTATTATGACCATTATTATGCTTTACATTCATATTATTATTATTATTATTACTATTATTGTTATTACTAATATTGTTACTACTGCTCTTACCATTATTATGTAATAAAGATTATATAATCAGTCTTTGAAATAATACCCAACCAGACAGCTCCAGCTCCTGACCTTCCTGTCTACCAATCCACTGAAATGAAGACATTTCACCAGGGATGGAATCAGACTATCTATTAACAGAAAGAGGAGGAGTTTGTGTAAAATTCAACGACTCGAACTGCTGTTTGCAAACAGATGATAACTGAAAAGTGGTAAAACAGATAGCAAAGGAAACAAGAAAGTAGATGATCGTCGATAGTCGAAACAGAGAAAGGCTTGGAATGGGATATGTTTTTGGTGTTCCTGGCAGACCATGCGTTAAACGAATGCTGTTCCTCCTCTGATGTGCTGCAGCAACTCTCATCTTTTTCCCATTCACGACACCTTGCTGAGTGCAGCTCATTCAGCAGGTGAGCAAGGGGATGCAGGTGGCAGCCAGGCCTGATCCAGAAACGGCTACAAAAGGACAGGCAGTGAGGGCACTGAGAATAATCCCAAAAACAAAGAGGAACCAGGAAGAAAAAACAGAGTCAATGAGTGAATCTGCTGGGAAATAGGGCCAGGAACTTGTTTTGGAGAAAGCAATGGGAAAACTCTTCAGTTTCAGAAAATGTTACTAATTGACACAGACTGCTGCTCAGCCAAGATTCTGCTCAATTCCTGAACTTCGAGAAGGAGAAACACTTAAGAGAGCCGTGAAAATCGGATGTTATACTAAAGGAGAGGTGTATATTAAGAAGGACATACAGCAGGCGGATTGGGAAAGCTGAAACTTCCAAGTAGCTTTCCTTTTTTTCGGGAAAGGGAGAGGGAGATGCAGCCAGGAAAATGAGCATAAAAAGGAGACTGCGTTTTAGAAACCGCATGACAAATACCCATAGCCTTTCCCTTTGTTCACTAATGAAGTTACTTTTATAGGACTCCTCTGTCTCCTTTAGGCATACAAACCTCTGGCGACGTGAATTTTCCCGCACAGCCCCGGGGCCTCTCTCAAACATCCCTTGCCCGGCTCGGGGCTCCAGATGGGTCCCGGCTCCATCCCGGACTCACTCCCAGCTCCCACCGCCCTCAGCTCCCGCTCACCCCGAGCTCCCGCCGGTTCAGGGCAGCAGCGGTTCCTTAGCCCGATGCCCGGGCCGGGCCCAGCGCCGGAGCTGCTCCTCAGGCGAAGTTTGCGAGAAATGGCGGAGTTCGGGGAAAGGGAGGGGAGTCGGTGCGGAGGCGAAAATGGCGCCCTTGCCCCGGGGCCGGGCTTGTCCCCGCTCTGCCCAGTCAGCGCGATAGAACGAGGAGTGACGGCAGAATCAGCCAATGGCAGCGAGGGGCGGGCTGTGCACACGATTCCTCCCTCTCCACGCGCTCCGCCATTATTTGGAAACCTCGCCTGAGGAGCGGCTGCGGCGCTGGGCCCGGCCCGGGCTGAGGCCGAAGGAGCCGCTGCTGCCCTGAACCGCCGGGAGCTCGGGGTGAGCGGGAGCTGAGGGCAGTGGGAGCTGGGGGTGAGGCCGGGATGGAGCAGGAACCCACCTCCAGTCCTGTCAGGTGTCCGGGCTGGAGCAGGGGCGGCCTGAGAGAGGCCCCGAGCCCGTGGAAGCCCCTGCAGGGCCATGGAAGTGGCTCCTGGCGGGACTTGTGAGGCCGTGGGGGATCCCCGCTGGAGCAGCCTGTTCCTGAGGGGCTGTGTCCCGTGGGAGGGACCCCGGGCTGGATCAGGACAAGGATTCCTGTCCCTGAGGGGGGCGGCTGTGACATGACCTGAGTGTGACACCCATCCCCTGTGCCTCTGGGTGGGGAGGGGGAAGGGAATATGGGACAAAGTTAAGCTTGGGAAGCAGGGAGAAGTGGGGGGAAGGTCTTTCCTTAGGATTTGGCTAACTGTTGTTAATTAGGTCAGAACTCCTGGATTTCCTTCTCAGCCTTTTCCAGACCGGGGCTGGAGAGCCCCTGAGCCCAGGGTGAGGGGTCCCCCCGTGCTGAGCTGTGCTGGGGCTGTTTCTGTGCTCAGGGACACTTGGGATGGGCCACGGCACTTGGCCACCAGTGGGGCTTCTGTGCACTCCTCAGGCAGAGTGTAAGTCTTGGTCTAATTCCCTTTCCTTAATCACAGCGTGTCTTGGAACTCTTTTCCCTTCTCCTGCCCTTGCAGACCCATCCATGAACACATTTTGTCCCTCAGGCCAGGGAATGTCTCATCTCTCTCTCCTGTGCTGGCTCTGGAGCTCTGTCCCTTGAATGCAGCCATGGGTTTGTTGCCAGCCCCTGTGCAGGCTGTTCAAACAGGAGGCTGGGTTAAACCCTTCCCCTGTCCTCAATTCTAAATCCTCCTGCGCCACTGAACAAGTTTCATTCTGTAATCACTGAGCACTGCTCATCCATGTAGAGGCTCTTTTGGTTATCAAAGCTTTAACTTGGTGCCAGATTTGAACAACAGGAGATCCTCCTGCCATCACTTTTTGGGCCTCAGTTCCCTTTAAATCTGTGGCTGCACAATTCTGCAGATAATGAAGCAACTCTGGCCACTGGGTTAAACATTTTAGCACAAGAATTCCTTTCGCATCACTTTGTGTAACATCCACATCTTAAAAAACAAGTTTCACTTTCCTGGGAAATCATTAAAATTTTCATAAAAGACAATAGGAGACAAACAGTAAAGCAGAGAGTTGTAACAGCAGGGTGCTTGTTCTTCAGCAAAAACACACCCTAGCTCAGAAAACACTTCCTTAAATACATCAGTCTGTTGCATATTCATGGCTCCTCATGCATGATTCAAAATCATTCCCCTCCAACCTGTAAATCAGCTTTTTTTCCTTCTCTGGGGGTCTGGTGTCCCATTTTCCAAGAATTTGAAGGATTTCCTGATTATCTTTTCTGCCTTTCTCGTAGTTAGTTACATGAAGAAAAGATTTTTATATCACAGTGTTATAGACCAATAAAAATATATTTATTACATTACTATTTTAAAGCTTTGTTAATTGGAAAACTAAAAGAAGCTATATTCATACAGCAAAGTTTTCCAACATTATACATATAGCATTCATTTTAATATTTTCAAAAATGCAATAATATAATATGTATTCTAACAGACATACAATTCAAATTTCTGAATCTGAAAAAGATATGCCTAGGGCAACAATAATTTTGTTTTTGTTTCATTTTCTGAAGTTTTGCTGTTTCTCATGTCCATACCACAACATTGAGGCTATCTGGGTTTACAGTGTTCTGGCTTGAAGAGGGAATCCTCAAACCTGGTCCTGCAATTCCCTATTAATCCTCAGAATTGCCACAGTTCCATTTTAGTCCTGAGTAACCTTACTTCTGAGATTCCCTGGTCCTTCTCTGGGTCAATACACCACAAAATTCACTTAAAATATGTCCCAAATATTTAGCCTTTTTCTCCAGCATTTGTGCTTTTTTTTCAAATACTCAAGGATGCTTTTTAGCCTGAACATTCAGCCATTTCACAGGGGCTTCTTCTACCTCTTCTTGTCCTCCTGATTGGAGCAAGTCATCCACATCCTGCATTAACCCAATCCCTGGGGTGGGGTAAATTCTTGTGATATTTTCTGCAAGACTTGCCCCAGTAAGGCTGGTGCTTCCGTGCATCCCTGCAGAAGGACCATCCATGTCTTTGCCCTTTTCCCTTCTACCTCTTGTTCCCACTCCAAGGCAAAATACAGTTTAGCATCCTGTGTGAGTGGGCATCCCCAGAAAGCATCTTTGACATCAAGTGCTGAATGGTGTCAGTGTGAGGAGGGAACCTGGTTCAAGATGCTGAAAGGATCTGAGAATGTGGGATGCCTGGGTTTAATAATCTTATTTATTCTTCTTAGATCCTGCACCATTCTATTGATTCCATGTGATTTCTTGACTGGCAGGATAGGAGCATTCTAGGGAGAGATCCCTGGCTCCAAAAGCCCTGCCTTTAGCAGGGACTCAATAACAGGCTGTGAGCCCTTCCTTCCCTCCCTTGGAATAGGGTATTGCTTTTAGACACCACTTGTCCTAGTTACTTCAAAGTCCTTTGAAGAGGCTCCATTTCTAATTTTCCCTATTTTCCTGGAGCTGCCCAACCTTCTGTGTTCACTTCAGCATAGGCCTTGCAGACATCTGCCAGTAAAAGGCACTATTCTCTATCACCTTTAAAATATTAATTTGTAGTCATAAATTTAGCCACCAAATCCCTTCTCAGTAAGTTACAATCAGAATTAGGAACAAATAAAAGCTCCTGCATTTCAAACCCATCCCCCATCTTCTAACACTGGTGGAATAAAACACACCAGCTCATCTTTCCCACTTATCCTCTGAATACTGCTGACTAAATCCCTTCTGGATTTCCCTTATTGCCCCCCTGGGTGTCCATGTCCTTGATTATCTCTGGGAGAATGTGCAAACTGCCTCAACATGCTCCCAAGGGCCCCTTCAGAGATATTTTGGGATCATCATCCCTTTGTGCTGGGAGCCCTTCCTGGCTTTCCCTTTCTCCCCTCCATGGGTGCCCTGCCATGTTTAGTCCCCGAAGATCCCACTGCACTCACTGATGAGATTTTCAGAGCTCTCTGGCTGCCGACTCTTCCCAGCCCCCCTGATGTGTCCCTCGTCTGTCTCCTGGTCACTCTCGGGTCCCCAATCCATGCCCGGTGCCGCCGCCCCCCAAGGGAGCCGATCACCCAAACTGGGTGAGGCACCTTCAGCTCCACTCGCTGCCCCCGCCCCGGACGGGGGAAGGAATTCCGGCCGAGCCCCAAGGTGTGTGGAAAACTTCACATCACCAGAGGATTCTGTGCACAGAGAAGACAGAGGAGTCCTGTAAAAGTAATTTCATTGACAGAAGAAGGGGCAGAGGCCATGGGCCATTTGCCATGGGGTCTGTGCAGTTGCCAAGGCCGGGCCCCCCCGCGCTGCCGTGGCGGGAGCGGCTGCAGTGGGGACCGAGTGCGGGCGGGAGCGGCCGAGAGCCCAGCGCTGCCCCAGCCCGAGCTGCCCCAGCTCCATCCCTGCCCCTGCGCTGGGATGCTGTGGGTTTGGGGGGAAGAGGGAGCCGGCAGGGGGTGCTGGGCCTGGGGGCAGCAGGAGAAGGGAAGGGGAAGCAGGGCTGGAGAACAAAATGGTCAAATGATGCACCTGGAAGAAAAGGTGGGATTGTGGAGGGGGAATAGTAGGAGGAAGAGGAGTGGGAGGAAGAGTAGGGACAGAAGAGGAGGAGGAGGAGCAAAAACAGGAAGCAGCACAAGGTTCCACTCCTCCCTGTATGTGCAGCCTCTCCCTCAGCCCCAGGAGCATTTCCCCACCCCCCCCCCCCATCCCATGCAGCAAGTTACAGGCAAGGGGGATCTACGATTTTCAGAGTGGTGACTCTTGGTGCTTCTGAGCTTTATTGGTGCTTTGGTTTTTTGTGAGGCCTGGATCTTTTTATTTTGCAGAGACTTGGGGCTGAGCCTTGCTTCTTTGGAGGTTTTTGATCTGTGACTTGATGTGTGGAGAATTATTGGGCTGAATCTTGGTGTTTTGGAGGTTCTTACAGACGCAAGATACCAGATGATTTCCTGACTTGCTCTTGGGCAAGGAAGAACTCCTAGCTCAAGGCGCTCTCCCTCTTGTTCTTTCTCCAAAGCAAGATTTTTCATTCCCAAGTTGTGGGCAACTGGAGGAGGAGGAAATGCCCCAGAGATCCCTCATGAGGAGGGGCTGCAAACCCAGCCCAGGGAGCTGCGAGGAGGAAAGACCCTCCCTGAGCCGGGAAGGCGGCCGGAGATGCAGGCAGAGCTCAGAGCTGGTGGAGAAGCCTCATGGAGGGGAGAAGCCCCACAAGTGCCTGGAATGTGGGAAGGGTTTCAGGTGGAGCTCAAACCTGAACCAGCACCAGAGGATCCACACTGGGGAGAAGCCCTACGAATGTGGGAAATGCAGGAAGAGCTTCAGGAAGATCTCCCACCTGATGGAGCACCAGGTGGTCCACACAGGGGAACGGCCCTACACCTGCTTGGAATGTGGGAAGAGCTTTGGGGTCCTCTCCAACCTGAGAAAACACGAGCGTATCCACACTGGGGAGAGGCCCTACAAGTGTCCTGAGTGTGGGAAGAGGTTTCAGACCAGCTCAAATCTCCTCGTACATGAGCGGATTCACACACAGGAGAGGCCCTTCCGCTGCCACGACTGTGGGAAGGGATTCAAGCACAACTCCACCCTCACCAAACACCGGCGCATCCACACTGGGGAGAGGCCCTACGAGTGTCCTGAGTGTGGGAAGAGCTTCTCAGTGAGCTCAGCCTTGACCCGACACCAACGGAGGCTCCACTAATGGAAGCCCTGTGAGTGCCCCAAGTGTGGGAAGAGCTTCGTGCTCTGCTCCAGCTCCGTCCCCCATGGGAGGATCGTTGTTGGATGATCCCCAGTGATCCCCGTTGGGCAGAGCCCTGGTGATCTGTGGTCCTGGTCATCCGTGTTGGGACAACACCTGGCTGTGGTTGCTCTGCATCATCCTGTCTACGTGTGAGCACCTGGATGAACGCATTGGCAGGACTGTCCATCGGGACACAAACGGACATTGGGAATTCCTTTGGGAGAGTGGATTTCTTGACTTTCAACCCCAGAAAATCTTCTGCTTTCAATCCTGTGTTCTGCGTGCATCCAGGAATACTTAATGGTCTTGGAGGTCTTTTCTAACCTCAGTGATTGCAAAATTTTGGTTTTCTGTTACTAAAGGGTGTCTTTCATAGCCAAGTGGTGGTGGATTGGGGCAAAGACCAAGATTTTGGAGACAGTGAGGTGGGTACCCTCCCAGAAAAGGTTCTCTCCCTTCCAAGCACATGGATACTCAGCTGGCATGGATAAGAAAATGCTTTTCTTCTGGACTTGATTTGCTTTTGATTTCTCTTCAGCCCTTTACAACATCCAAAACTAGAAATAGAGAGGGTGAATTAAGACACTTGGCTGTGGTTGCTGTGCATCATCCTGTCTCACTGCGGGCATCTGGATGAACGCAGGGGCAGGAACATCCATTGGGATGCAAATCGACATTGGGAATTCCTTGGGGAGAGTGGATTTGTTCACTTTCAAAGCCAATTCTGTGTTCAATCCTCTCTTCTGGTGGCATCCAGGAATACTGAATGGTCTTAGAGGTCCTTTCCAACCTCAGTTTTCTCACGTTTTGATCTTCTAGTACTAAATGGTGTCTTTCATAGGCAAATGGTGATGGATTGGGGCAAAGACCAAGATTTTGGAGACAGTGAGGTGGACCCCTCCAGCCAAGTTCTTCCATCCCAAGCACATGGACAGCTGGCACAGGCACAGAAATCCTTTTCTTTTGGCCTTGATTTTCTTTTCATTTCACTTCATTCCTTTAAAATATCCAACACTGGGGTAAAAATAAAGACACTGAACTGAGACATGGGTAGGGACATGGGGGACAGAGACATGGCGGGACACAGACACGGGGAGTGACTTGGGGACACATGGACATGGACACAAGGACGTGGGCATTTGTGGGGACATGGGGGACATGGGCATGGATGGAGATGTGGGGGACAATGACAGGGATGGAAACATGGTGGGGACACAGCCAGGGGTGGGGACATGGTGAGACATGGCCAGTGACATGTGGGGACATGGCCACAGCCGGTGCCACGGGGGGACCTTGCAGGGGCTGTGGGGGATGCTGGGTTTGAGGGAGTTGAGGGTTCCTGGGAGGCACTTGGGGCTTGCTGAGGGCTTTGGGGACCCCAGGCCGAGCGGCTCCGGCTGCGCTGGGAGACCCTGGCGGAGGTTCTGGGGCAGCTGCTCAAGGACCCCCTGCCCTGGAGCCCCAGCCGGGCATTGGGCTCCTGGAAGGGAATGAACATCCTTGTCCCCAGGAGGGAAATCCCAGCACCCCCAGGGTGTCAGGGGCAGCTGAGAGGCCACAACAGGGAGGGGAAAGCCAGACAGAGCTGTCCCCCTCCAAAACTGCACCCCAAAAGTCCCAAACCTCAGGCATTCCTCCCAGGAAAAAGTGGCAATGATATCCCTGAACTGTGAGATAGGGAGTATGGGACCTCCAGACTAAGAAGGAGGGTCCTGGAACCCCCAAAATCAAGCATGTGGGATGGGGGTGGTGGATTGGGGGCAGTGAGGAAGAGGTGGAAGAACATGGCAAAAGAGAAGATGGGACCTCCAAAGAGTAGGGGAGGGGGCTGGGATTCCCAAATTGCATTTGGTAGGGGTCCGACTCCTCCTCCTTTCTGGTCCTGCCTCCTCTTCCTATTCTTTCTGATTCTTCCCCTGCTCCTTCCTTTGCCCTCCTCCATCCCTTCTGCTCCCCCTGGGCCCAGCGCCCACCCTTGGCCCCTTCCCCCCATTTTCCCAACACCATTGCATCCTGTGGAATGAGCCAGGTTGGAGCCAGGGGAGGTCAGGCTGGGCAGTGCTGGACTCTTGGCCCTGTCTGGGTGCCCCCCATGTGCCTCCCTCACCAAATTCCCTTTGCAGCTGAGGGGGTTTCCGGCACTTTTGGTGGTGTGGTGCCGTGTTGGGGTTCAGGTTCCTCCCAAGGCCCCCCAGAGCGGGGTGAGAAAGGGGGAACTTGATCATTCCTGGGGGTCCCCATTCCCAATCCATGCCAGTGCCCATTCTGCCCCCCTCTCCCCCAGTCATGGCTCCTCCCACAGGGTCCCTCCAGCTCCTTCGCCACTGGCCCCCAATGAACAGGGCCAGGCAAACTCGGAGGCTTTATTGGGAATACTGGGAGCAGCTGTTCAGGGGCAGTGACACTGGGCTGGGGGTCCCCAGGGGGAGCACACAGTTCACATGAGTCCCTCTGGTCCCCAGACAGGTGAGCTCCCAGCACCACCAGTACCACCAGTACAGCCCCAGCTCCCCCAACACGCCCCATCCCCAGCGCCGGGCGGTGCCTCCAGCCCCAAAGCAGCCGTGCTGTGCCATGGGGGGGTCCCTGCTGCCCCACCCCATGGGGCACTGGGAGCACCAGTCCGGACCAGTTCGAAGAGTGGGTGGGGGGCATCAGAACCCACAGTAGTGAGTCCACTACCAGCTATTTAGAACCCCTGAAATTGGTGGAAAACATCAGGATTCTGCCAAAGAAGGGGTCACCTCCACCCATAAACTAACTGGGAAACCCCCAAAGCCATTTATGACCCTCTAAAGCTGGCAGAAAGCAGCAGGATCTTCCCTAATATGGGCTCCCCATGTCCTTCCCTGTGGGTCCCCACTCCAATGTCAGAGCCTGTTGGTGTGTGTAAAATAGAATCCTCTCTGAGTCCCTCAGAGAGAGAGAGAAGAATGCAGGGATTGAATTAAAGCCTTAAGTGAAATTAAAATATATTAAGCCGCACAGACATGAAGTAGAAGTGTAAGTTTTAGTTTTAAGTAAGTAGGAATATTATTAAGTCACATAGATATGAAGTAGAAGTTTTAGTTTTAAGTAAGAATATACTGTAAGTGCCTTAAGAGAGTTAAAACCCCTAAAATCTAGTTAATAGTTCAGAAACTTAGCCCCAGGTTACAATGGAAATATGCCCAAAAGTATGTATTCTATCACCATCTTCATGAATTGTGGAAACCAAATGGGGCAGTGTTCCTTATCTCTGTGGGAGGTACCCTGTGCTAATGGGCCATCTGTTAAAAAACGGATGGGGCAGTGTTCTTTATCTTTTCCATGACTCATCATTCCTTCAGGAATAAATCTTCTGTTAATGGGCCATTGAGTCCCACTGCACGACTGTGTACTGGTTTGAAAGCAAAACAATTTGTTGAAGTAGTGATCCTGTAGAAAGGAGCTACCAGACCTTTCTACAGGATCACTACTTCAACAAGACCACTTTATCTGAAATGCTACCACCGCCCCAACTACCAGGGTGTCAGATTGTATTCTGTCAGTGGATTTCTTTAGTACTATTGCATGTGGTTTGATTTTTTTTTCTTTTTCTTATTAAATCGTATTTCTGACTTGAAGTCTCTCTCACTGGTTTTGCTTTCAAACCAGTACACAGACATAATGAAAACATAGTAAGAACACTGCTTACATTTTCTAGATAGAACAAATAGAACAACTTACAGGAATAGACAGAACTGTATATATAAATTATGATTCTAATTTCATAATCTAGAACTAAGATTCTAGTAGGTTTAGAAGGAATGTTTTAGGTTCATGTTTTTAGCTCATTAGATGATTTACAAATAAAAACCTCTGTACTGGGGTGAGAGACCACCATCTTCATCACCACCCAGAAGAAGAAGAAGAAATGCCAGGCTGCTGCTGCTGCTTCTTCTGTCTGGGACTCTGTGCCAAAAGCCTTTAACATGGACTTTAATATTCTGAACTCTTTGCCTTTGATACTGATCTACTTCTGGAATAAACAACTTCACAGCAACCAACAACTGCTCTTGTCTCTTTGAAGACCCAGACCCATGAATAACTCGACAAGAGCCAGGTGACTTCCCCCTCCCAGTAACTCATCCCTCAGGATTGCAAGGTGCTCCAAACCCTCCTCAGTAACCAGATCACCCCAAGCTCTTCATCCCAACGTGTGGCTGTCTCATGACAGACGCCGTCCCAGCCATCCTCCCTCTCCCAAACACAACCCGTTCTTGGCAGGGCAGAGCTGCTGCCGGGGAATCGGTGTGTGCAGGGGATCCTTTATCCCCCTCGTGCAGCTCCAAGCTCCCGAGGGCAAAGTCCTGGTTTCTAGGGCTGTGGCCCTCCCCAGATTTGTCGTGTTTAATACCCAAGTGTGACAAGCCTGTGCCCTGTGGCAGGAGCCGGTGCCGGGACAGCCCCAGGAGCTGCGTTAATGCCCAGCACTGCCCAGGAGGGACTGATGGGAGGGGTGTTGGGAAGGGTGAATCTGAAAACCCCACAAATATAAATGCTCAGATTCTGGGAATATAGAATCCACCGACATGATAGAAATGAAAGCCACCTTCGATATTCCAAACCATAGTTACTAAGTAGCCACCAGACAATGGAGGCCAGCTAAGGTCAATCACTCAGCTGATTAAACAATGCATTCTCTCAGGGTGGGCCCGAGATTCTGAGTCATCCCCCCAGGGTACAGAAACTAGTTTTTCCAGTTTGGAAGGCAACTCGCTATGCTAATACCATGGCTCCTATAGGTTTTATGCAAATGTTGTAGAATTTGTATTTTGTATCTCATTGGTTTTCGGAATTAGAATATTCATGGTAGAAGAAGATTTATTGTATTGTAGACAGGAAATCGGCCTCTTTTTACTCTCTTACTCTCTCTTACTCTTACTCTCTCTCTCCCTCTTTTTACTCTCTTCCCTCTTGCTTTCTCTTCTCTTACTCTCCCCTGCTTTCCCCTTTCCTCCTCTCTCCCTCCTCACGCTTCCCCCACGCTTTTCTCTCCTGCCACGCTTCTCTCTTTCTCTCCCCTCTTACCACATTGATTTAACTTAACGTTTTACCCTGGGGTGCGGGAAGAGCAATCCTTTGTAAAACCCTGTGTTTCTACCCTTAAAAAATGCAACAGTAACTTTTAGCTTATACAGGTTTAATGAGTTCTGTCCCTGCTCGCTGTCTATCCGATACAAAGAATCCGCGTACCCACAGAGGGGAGTTCATAAGGAGCCCCCGCAGCCCTCACTGCACACAGAAAGGGAATGTTTTTTAGTGCCTTGGATCCATTTTCAGGGGTTTCTATGTAGGAGAGTAGATTTTGAGAAATTAGGAGTGGAGCTGCAGTCGAGCCTCATCTCTAATAGGGTGCAGCTGTGTAAGAGGTGAACATCATTAAAGGAAAAGGAGCATGGAATGCTGATTTGTATTGACCAATCACAAAAGAGTAGAAGGGCACACAGGTATTATGTATATGGAGAAAGAGTGTAAGAAGTTGTGATACCGAATCTGTAAAAGTACTATGAAATGTATTAGAATTATAAGTAGTAGTAGTTATGCTAAGGCTTAGAAGGCAGCAGTTCACGAGCAGGCCCTGGGAAAACAGGCCTGGGAATGTACTGAGAATTACAATATAATTAAGGATTTACTAATGCCAGGTTAAAATAAACGAATGATGAATGTTCTGGTGGTGGGAATGACAAGCAAGGGGGATTAAGGGGGTAGCCTACAGTTTGGAGTAGACAAGCATGTAGGATTTATGACTTTTAAGAATAATATCTACAAGATTTATGTATCTGTATTGTCTTGAAGTGTGGGTGTTTCGCATGTAGAACAACTTTGTAAGAAAGTATAAAACCTATCAAAAAATGGGAACTGGCGAGATCTGACTTTGGACGTTAGTCCAGGTCTCGGGTCCTGGAATAAAAACCGCATAAACTAACTCTGTTAGTTTGTGTTTTGTTTGGGATATCGGGCAACAGTTTGTTGGCGGACCCAGATGGGACTCGGAGGTGGCTGGGGCGGTTCACTGGGTGATCCACTCCACGCCGGCACCAGGTGATTTCTGGGAGAACATCAACCCGTGCCCGACCCGCTGACGGACGACCAGGAGGTAAGCCGAAGGTGCTTTATTCCTTTTATTTGGGTAGCCTGCCCGATTAAGACAGGACTGCGGTCCTGCACGGAGGCAAAACGGACGTCCTTAAAAAGGTTGTGAGAAAAGCCAGGCGCTGGCCGTCAGACGTAACAGCGATTACGCAGGTTCAGCACTCTGCCACCGCGGCGACAGGAAAGGCAAGGTTTCAGTGGTATTTGTTGTGGTTTTGTTGGTATTTGTTGTTTGTGTGTGTGTGTACGTGTGTAATGATGCCTTTTAAAACCTTTAAAGCTTTAGCGTGTTCTGGAATGGAGGTGCCAGAGGATTCACCTTTGAGTTGCTTATTACAGCATTGGAATGAAGGGAATTTTAGTCAAGAGCTAAGTAAAAGAAGTTGATTGATTTTTGTAATAATGTGTGGCCTTTATATGAACCCGATGGTATGCAATGGCCCAGGAATGGTACACTGAATTCTGAAATAATTACACCTTTGATGCATTTTCTGCAAAAGTAATGAAAAATGGGATGAAATACCGTACCTGGATCTCTTTTATTATTTGAAAGGTAAACCGGAGTGGCAAAAGGAAGGTGGGATCATGGTTTTGAAAACATTAAGTTGAATTGTGAAGGTTGTCAGGGGTGGCAAAAAGAGAAGGAATGCTCGGTTAAGTTTTCGGAACCTGAGGAGGATGTTTCTTTGTTGGTAGCCCTAGTGCCCCTCCGATGGAGGAACGTGACTTTGGAGAAAGTGTGCCGGAGGTAGAGAGGGAGGATCAGGAAGCAAAAATAGAAACTGCAGATATACCACGAACCCCTTATGTGCAAGAACTCGGAGAGGGCGGTGGGAGGTAGGGAAACAGAAAAGAAGGGGTGCTCATTTAATGGTCCCGTTGAGGCAGTCGGACCGCAGGGGGAACGAGTCATAGTGAAAGTTCCCTTTTCCCGAATGATTTGCTAATTTGGAAACAATCAGCGGGGGCATACAGAGAGGATCCTGAACGGACTGCGCGGGTAGTAAAGATGGTAATTAAGACTCAGAACTGGACTGGAATGATTTACAAGTTTTGTTAGACACAATAATGGATTCTACTGAAAAGGAAATGGTGTTTAAAGCTATGACAGAGAAAGCACGGAGATGATTAGATTGTGGCTTGTGGATGGTACAGTAAATGATTTAGTACCTAGGGAGGATCCGGTGGGATCCCAACTCGACGGTGGGTCTCGGAGACTTAAAGCTTATCAGGAGTTATTAACAGAAGGAATCCGAATGGAATACCAAAAACTCTGAATTGGTCTAAGTTGTATTCGGTCAGGCAGGAAGAATGAGTCCCCATCAACCTTTCTCGGCGGCTTAAGGAGACAGCTCGTAGATACACTAATTTGGACGTTGAGGGGGAATCGGGAAAATTACAGCTAGCCTTAATTTTTATGGGGCAGTCCCAGGAAGATATTAGAAAGAAATTACAGAAATTGGAGGGAGAAGATACTCGGAATTTAGACAAACTATTAGAAGTTGCGTGGAAAGTTTACAATAATAGGGAGAAAGAAACGGCCAGGAAACAACAGGCAACCATGTTAGCAGTGTTACAGCGAGCGGCTGGGAATAATATGAGAGGAAGGAGCCGAAGACATGGACGGGGAAGAGGAATAGTAAGAGGGGAAATGGCAACGGGTGCGGGAGGACTTATGGGTCAATTGAATATGGAGAGAGGGAGAATGCAGCTAGGGATAGATCAATGTGCTTTGTGTAAAAATAGAGGGCATTGGAAAAACGAGTGTCCACTCAACCAAGGAATGGGTTTCGGGGGGGGAATTATAGCTGGTGGGAATGGAAATCAGGGAATGACGAATAATACAGGTGCCTTCTCGGGAAATCCACAAGGTGTTGCCCAAGCCTTTATGATGGGGAATTATCAAAATTCATCTTGACTAGATAGAGATCTGAAAGTAATAATGGAAGTGGATGGAAAACCGTTAGAATTTAGAGTAGATACGGGAGCATCATATTCAGCTGTTAACACTAAGCTAGGAGCTTTGAGTGATTCTACTATCCAAGTAGTGGGGGTTTCGGGACAAGTTGAGGAACGAACGTTTTTGCGGCCATTAGATATAAAATTTGGGAGGAAAGAATTTGACCATCAATTCTTATACATGCCAAATAGCCCAGAATCACTATTCGAGAGGGATCTATTGTCAATGTTGGAAGCAAAGATAATATTTGAAAAAGGTAGAGTAAGATTGGAATTTCCTGAGGAGAATATTGCTAAATTGTTTGTAGTGAAAGAGGTAGAAGCAGCAGAAATACCACAAGAAATAGAACAAGCTGTAGTACCATGGGTATGGGAAACAGGAATACCTGGAAAATCAAAAGTGGCACAGCCGGTTGTAATAGAACTAAAGGAAGGGGTTTCCCCAGTGAGGGTAAGACAATATCCTTTGAAACTGGAAGCACGAATAGGAATAGCACCCATGATTGAACAATTTCTTAGCTCGGGAATTTTACAGGAATGTGAATCAGAATTCAATACTCCGATATTTCCAGTCAGAAAGCCAAATGGTAAGTATAGATTAGTTCAGGATTTAGAGCAATTAATAATATCACTAAAGATATACACCCAGTAGTAGCGAATCCGTATACATTGTTGACAGCTGTGTCTGAAAAGTTTAAATGGTTCACCGTAATTGATTTGAAAAATGCATTTTCTGTATCCCCTTGGCATGAGAGTAGGAAATACTTTGCCTTTGGGTGGGAGAACCCAGACACGGGACGCAAGAAGCAGCTCACCTGGACGCGTCTACCACAAGGATTTAAAAACTCACCAACTATTTTGGAAATCAATTGGCTCGAGAGTTAGAAGAATGGAAGACGACTCAGGTAAAAGAATCACCTTTCCTATATGTTCTCCTACAATATGTTGATGACATCTTTATAGCTTCCACAGAAAAGGATGTTTTGCCTCAGACTCACTATTGAATTACTCAATATGTTGGGACAAGCTGGATACCGAGTATCGAAGGAAAAAGCTCAGCTGGTAAGAGTCCAAGTGATTTACCTAGGCTGCGAAATTTCACAAGGGGTGCGGAAGTTAGGGGTCAATCAATACAAGCAATTTGCACCATACCCACACCACGAAATCCACAAGAGTTAAGGTCCTTTTGGGCATGGTAGGGTGGTGCCGCTTGTGGATCCCGGAATTTGGACTAAAGCGAAACCCCTGTATGAGGCAGCCAAAAGCCCTGTGTTCCAGTAGGGTCAAACACAAGAAAAAGCATTCCAGAGTTTGAAACAAGCCTTAAAAAGGAAGCCCCAGCACTAGGGTTACCAGATCTTACAAAACCTTTTCAACTATACGTAAATGAGAGACAGAGACTAGCAATAGGGGGTTCTCACCCAAAAATTGGGCTCATGGAAACGCCCGGTAGGATACTTCTCAAAGCAGCTAGACTCTGTAAGGCGCCGGATATTCTCAGTTGTCTTAAAGCTGTAGCAGCAACAGTGCTCCTAATTCGAGAAGCCAGGAAATTGACTTTGGGGAAAAGGATGGAAGTGTTTGTTCCCCACATGGTCATTGCAGTTTTGGAGCAAAAAGGGAGCATTGGCTCTCGTCAAGTCGCATGTTACAATACCAGGCACTTCTCCGAGAACAGGATGACATTGAATTAAAAATAACTAATCATCTTAATCCAGCAGAATTTCTTAGGAGCAGCAGCCAGGAAGAAGAAGGCGAATTGACACGACTGCGTGAAATCATTGAACAGGTGTATGCCAGCCGGAAAGACCTGAGAGATGAGCCTTTGGAAAATCCGGAATGGGAACTGTTTACAGATGGATCCAGCTTTATAGAGAACAGAACCAGGTATGTGGATATGCAGTAGTGACTCTGACACAGATAGTAGAAGCTCGAGCTTTGCCTCCCGGGAACTTCAGCCCAGAAAGCGGAGATACAAGCTCTGGTAAGAGCCTTAGAATTGAGTCAAAGGGAAAAGAGTAAACATTTGGACTGATTCGAAATATGCTTTGGAGTAGTGCACGTACATGGAGCTCTGTGGAAAGAAAGAGGACTGTTAAATTCTCAAAGGATCAGAAATTAAGCACAAAAACAAATATTGGCACTTTTAGAAGCAGTGCATAAACCTCAGTATGTAGCAGTGATGCATGTAAGAGGACATCGGAATGAAGAAGGAAAAGGCGTTCCAGGAAACCAGTTGTGACGACAGAGTTGCCAAACAAGTCGCCTGAGAGGTATGGACACAATTAGCTTTATTACCAGCGATCTAATCCTGCTACTTCTTTTCTTGAGCAGAGACCATGGTATACACATGAAGATGAGAAACTCAGTCAATTTCTCCAGGCTCAGAAGAATGAAAAAGGATGGTATGTCACGGCTATAGGTCAAGTTGTACTGCCAACAAAGGTAATGAAAACAGTTTTAGAAATCAGACATAACAAGTGCCATTGGGGAGCAGATGCATTAGTACAATTTTTAAAACATGAGGTGATTTCAACCAGATGTTAACAATGGCTAAACGGATTAATGCCCGTGTCAGTCTGTATTAAAAATAACCCAGTGACACGAAGGCAAATACAACTAGGAAAGTTACAGGTAGGGCCGCAACTGGAGACTATTGGCAAATAGATTTCTCAGAGCTACCAAAAGCACAAGGGTACCGTTATTTACTGGTGTATGTGTGTACTTTCTCAGGGTGGCGGAAGCTTTCCCATGCAGGACTAACCAAGCAAAGGAAGTAATTAAAACTTTACTACGAAATTATTCCTAGATTTGGGGTCCCATTAGGCATGTCCTCTGATAGGGGCCTCACTTTGTAGCTGGAGTAGTCCAAGAGGTAGCCAGAGTGTTAGGGATAGATGGGATCTCCATACACCCTGGAGACCACAATCTAGCAGCCAAGTAGAACGGATGAATCAGACATTAAAAGGCCAGATCAAGAAAATTTGTCAGGAAGCAAGATACAGTGGCCTCAGGCACTACCTCTAGCTCTGCTAAGGATCAGGATTAAACCTAGGGAAAAGATAGGAGTAAGTCCATACGAAATTTTGTATGGCAAACCATATCATGCTGCGACCTACAAAGGGGACCCTCACTTGGTAGGAGATCAAGTATTGTTGAGTTACATTCTGTCTCTAAATAAAGTCCTTACAGCGCTGCGAGAGCATTGCAGTGGAACAGGCCTCTGCCCTTGGAAAATCCTGTCCATGACATCAGCCGGGAGATCAAGTATATGTGAAGAACTGGAATACGGAACCCTTGGAAAGAAGTATGGGGCGGTCCTCACCAGGTGATCATGACTACCTACACGGCAGTGAAAGTCAAGGATCGAAAACTGGATTCACTACACCCCGGATCAAGAAGGTCCCGTCGAAATGGGAAGTCCAGCCCTTATCAGCAACAAAAATGGTGTTCAAGGCAATGCCTTAGTTCTTTTAGCATTAGTCTGTATAATGCAAACATGCTTTTGTGCGGGTGGGGAAGCTTTTGTCAAAATCACTGTGCCTGAACCAGATCTAGTTGTACCTGAGGGAGCAGGAGTAAATTTGACTTGTTTATTTTCTGACAACCAGAGAGTTGGATTTGAGGAAGTAAAAGGGTTCTGGAGACTACTTACTACGGACCAGGTATTCACGAAGGAATCGTGACATTCTGGGATATGGAACAGCAGAAAGGTAATACCACACTGATGATACCCCATATAGAAGTTAATCAGAGTGGTCAGTTCATATGCACTGTGCAAATTGGAGAAAGTTTTAACTACGGGAATGTAATTGTAGTTGTTCTAAAAGAGAATAGGGGACACCACAGGTGACAGAAGCTGGAAAAACACAACAAGAATCGGGACAAGAAAATTTAATAGTGGGATTAGTTAGAGATTTTGGGCAAGTGCAAAATACGACATCCATCACTGCATGTTTACCCTTACCTAAAGCGGCGGGAGATCCAATATGGCATGGGCATCATTCCCGTTGAGAATGCCCTCCAGAAACCATAAATGGGACAAAAGATGTAATAAAGTGATGCGAATCATACTAAAATGATAGGGAGACCTATACAGTTGAGGCAATGGTCATCGCGGGACGAAAGGAGTGCCAAAATTAC
>JAREIS010001206.1:0-21649 GCA_030060385.1 Muscicapa striata striata
GGGAAGGAAGGTTGAAGGGACTGGGAGGCAGGATGGGAGATCCAGGGGTCCCAGTGCCCTGGAAAGCGTCCAGAGTCCCCAGTGTTGAGGGAAAGGAGGGTCTGGGAGCTGGGAAAGGCAGGAATGGGGTCAGGGGTCCCTGGGTCACATGAAAGGGCTGGGGCTGGGGGGAGTGCGGATCCCTGGGATGCAGTTTGGGAGATGCTAAAGCGAGACAAAGAGTAGAGGGAATCTAGGGAGGTCATCTGATCTCCACAGAGACCAGGAAGTCTCTCGGGAATGGAGAACTGGGGGACGCGAAAATTTGGGAGATCTGGGGGTCAAAAGCCCGAGGAAAGGGCGGATCTGGGGGTGTGGAAAGGCGGGATGGCCGGGAATGGGGGGCAGGGGGTCCCAGGCACTGACAGGGTGCAGGGGATCCCAGCCCGGATAAGGGAGTGCAGGGGGTCCAGGTGCTGGGGAAGGGAGTACGGGAGTCCCTGTGCCCAAAAAATGGGGTTCAGGGGTTCCCATGCTGGGGAATGCGTATTAAGGGGAGTTTCCTTCCCAGAATTCGGGGCTCAAGGGGGTTCCACTGCCAAAAATGGGGTTCAGGGGGTGCTGGTGACCAGAAATGGGGGTTCAGGGGTCTCCGTGCCCAGATAAGGGTACAGGAAGGTGGAGATGTTGGGAAAGGAGGTACAGGGGGTCCCAATTCCAGGAAAGAGGATTGAGGGCTCACAGGACCCAAAATGGGGATTCTGGGGTTCCCCTGCCCGGGAATGGAGGTTTAGGGGGTTCTCAGTGCCTGGAAATGGAAGTTCAGGGGTGGGAAGATGGGTTCTAAGGATAGTGCAGAAGGCAATCTTTCCCAATGAATTTCAGCTGTACTGATTACTGAGAGTGGAAACAGCCTTGCCTGCCCAATGAGGGTGTGTGGGTGACACAAAACCTTTAGGAAAATATTCTTGGGAAGTTCTTTTTTGAGAAACAAAGAAAAAGGTCAGAATCCAATTCTTTCCTTTCCATGATAACAATTTTTGCTTGTATTTCTTAGTAGAAGTCTCATCCTTGTCCAAAGATGAAAAATATCTCCGTCAGTGTTGTCCTCACTGCAGCCTGGATGTCCATCACCATACCACAACCCACTTTCTACATGTTTAGTGGAAATCCCATTTGCAGCAGATGAATGGGCCCGTTCAAAACTCAGAACTCCTTAGCACCACAGGTAAGAGACCCAACCGGTGGACACTTGGGGCGATTGGACAAAAATTTTGCCAAACACTCTTGAGGAACCCCAAGAATTGGATTTGCTGGGGTCCTCCAAAGCAACATTTTGCATCAAATTTCACTTTAAGCGCCCAAGACAAATTTTGCATAAAGTAGATCAGTACAAATACCTGCATTACAGGAAAGACATTTCCCCATAAACAAAGCATACAATAGTCCCGATTAGTGTCATTACACCGCACCCAGAATTTCTGAGTCCTCTCTCCACCCCAAAATTGCCCCAGGAATGTTTCTCATCTGTAGGCGAGTTTGGGCGGAATTCCCTCCCGTCTTCAAAGAGAGCCATGTAGCCTTAGCAAGCTTTCTACCCTCACCCCCAACACCACTCTGTTACATAATTAGAAAAAGAAAGCCAGTCAAAACGTGTGAAAAGATCCTATACTCAATTTGATGAAAATTGCAACCCTGTATGCACGTTTGGAACAAACCCAAAAGAATTGCTGCCTCCCTGTTCCTACTATGGGTAGCAGCAGCAAAAGCCCTTGGAGACATTGACCATTTAGGTGCTGGCTTAGTAAGCAAGCCAATGCTACATCTGCTGCTTTAAGTGATCTTTTGAAAATGAAGAAACCACAAGACATGCAACTCTGCAAAACCGAGCAGCAATTGACTTTCTGCTGCTCTCCCACGGACACGGCTGCGAAGACTTTGAAGGAATGTGTTGCTTCAACCTCTCTTCCATTCCACATCCATCCAAGAAAACATCCAGAAGCTGAAAACCCTCGTGAAAGATTTGAAGAAGGAAACCACCCCAAACTGGGTCAACAATCTCCTCGGACAATGAGAACTAACGGGATAAGCCTCTTCTTTAGTCAAGAGCATTGTGTAGATTCTCATTGTCATTTTTATTGTGTTAGCTATGTTTTCATGTATAGTCCAGTGTTTAAAAAAAACTGTCAAAGACGCTCTCTTTGTAAATACAGAGAGAGGAATTGTGGGTGACACAAAACCCCCAGGAAAATATCCCTGGGAAGTTCTCTCCTGAGAAACAAAGAAAAACTCCTCTCACATGAGACAATTTGTGCCTGAAAACTTCTCATCACTTTAGAGTCTCATTGGTGTTCAAGTTAGTGCAGTGATTGGTTTCTTTTAGAGTGTTAAGTGAAATATAATTGGATATTGAGTTTAACTAGTGTTTTAATTAGTTCCTTTCTGAATCCCTCTGAAATCTATAAATACTTCTGTTCTACCTGTATCTAACGGATTTGTAGCCTGAACTCCCTTCGGAAAATAAACTGTCTCTGGAATAATTCAGCTACAGGTCTCAGTCTTTTTCCTCGCTGGCAGGTAGCCAGGGCTACTTGAACCCCCTGAGCTATCTGGGTTCTCGTAGCACCTTGGGGGCTAGCAGCCCTGGCCCCGAACGCTACAAGGGTGGGTGTTATAAAAGAGGGTCAGCTGGCCACAAGCTGCTGCTGGAGCTGGAGCTTGAGACCCAGGGTCTGCTGCAGCTTGGCATGGAGCGTGCTGGTTGTGCTGTGGGTAGGTAGGGACAGGCAGCTGTGCAAGGGACAGATAAGGTAAGAAGTTGTGTGAGGGACAGGTTGGGGTTTAGCCAGTCATGTAGAAGGAAACTTGCAGAGAGGAGAGGAGTCAGAGCTGTGTGGAGCTGCCTATGAGGAAAGAGACAGATTTGCCTGAAAGAAGTTCATTGAACAAAGGCACGAGAAGTTTTTAATAAAGGATTGGTGATTATGCCAGTTGTGTCCATCTCGACATAATAACTACATCCTGCCATGTCCCCATCCCTGTCTCAGTTCAATGTCTTTATTTTTACCCCAAGGTTGGATGATTTCAAGGGAACTGAGGCTGGAAAAGACCTCCAAGACCATTCAGTATTCCTAGATGCCACCAGAAGACAGGATTGAACACAGAAGATTTTCTGGGGTTGAAAGTCAACAAATCCACTCTCCCCAAGGAATTCCCAGTGTTGGTGTCCCAGTAATGGATGTTCCTCTCCCTGCGTTCATCCAGATGCCCACAGTGAGCCAGGAAGATACAGAGCCCCCCCAGCCAGGTGTCTTCCAAACACGGACACCAAGGACAATGAATCACCAGGGCTCTGCCCAAGGGGGGTCACTGGGGATCATCCAACACCGATCCTCCCATCGGGGATGGAGCTGGAGCAGAGCACGAAGCTCTTCCCACACTTGGGGCACTCACAGGGCTTCCCTTAGTGGAGCCTCTGTTGGTGTTGGGTCAAGTGAGAGCTCTGTGAGAAGCTCTTCCCACACTCAGGACACTCGTAGGGCCTCTCCCCAGTGTGGATGCGCCGGTGGAGAGTGAGGGTGGAGTTTTGCTGGAATCCTTCCCGCAGTCGGGGCAGCGGAAGGGCCTCTCCTCTGTGTGAATCCGCTCATGTATGAGGGAGATTGGAGCTGGTCTGAAACCTCTTCCCACACACAGGACATTTGTAGGGCCTCTCCCCAGTGTGGATGCGCTGGTGGCTTCTCAGGCCAGACATCCACCCAAAGATCTTCCCACATTCCAAGCAGGTGTAGGGCCGGTCCCGTGTGTGGACAACCTGGTGCCGCAACAGGATGGAGATCTCACTGAAGCTCTTCCACATTTCCCACAGTCATAGGGCTTTTCCCCAGTGTGGATCATCTGGTGCCGGATCAACTTGGACCTGTGGATGAAACCCTTCCCACATTCCAAGCACTTGTGGGGCTTCTCCCCTCCATGAGGCTTCTCCACCAGCTCTGAGCTCTGCCTGCATCTCCGGCCGCCTTCCCGGCTCAGGGAGGGTCTTTCCTCCTCGCAGCTCCCTGGGCTGGGTTTGCAGCCCCTCCTTGTAAGGCATCTGTGGGACATTTCCTTCTCCTGCATCCACCTGTGCCTCGGGAATGAAAAATCCTGGTTTGGGGGAAAAAACAAGAAGAGAGGGCCTTTGCTGGGGGTTCCTCCTTGCCCAAGTTCATATCAGGAATACATTGGGCACCTTGTGTCTGTAAGAACCTCCAAAACACCAAGATTCAGTCCAAAAATGCTCCAAACATCACAACACAGATGAAAAACCCACCAAACACACAGATTTTGCCAAAAACCCCTCCAAAATATAAATATTCAGCCCCTGCAAAAAACAAAAACACCAACATTTATCCCAAAGAAGCTCAGAAACACCAAGATTCACCCCTGTGAAAATCATGGATCTCTCTCTCTGGTCACCTGCTGCATGTGATGGGACAATGCTCCTGGGGCTGGGGAGAGGCTGCAGATACAGGGAGGGCTGGAACCTTGTGCTACTTCCTGTTTCTCCTCCTCCTCCTGTGTCCCTATGCTTCATCACACTCCTTTTCCTCCTACTATTCCTCCTTCTCCTGGACACTCTTAACTTTTCCTCCCACGTGCAGCGTTTGACCATTTGCATTGGAATTCTTTGTGTATATACGTGGGTTACTCTTAGGGATGGCAAAATTTGGGTATGGAGTTTTCAATGTGTCCCCTTTAGGACGGACTTTGAAAAACTGGAAGAGCTTTAAAGGTGACACTTTAACAGATAAAATGTTAATAGAATATTGTTAAGAAGAGGAGCCAGGAAAGGAGCTTTAGAAATGTAAATAAACACTGGTGGGGCAAAGTGTGGACAATGTACCATGATATTCTTGCCTGGGGGAGGAATTGGGCTGATTCCCTCTGGCCCTCACCCCAAGCTCTGCCTGCCTGCACAGATGGAATTTGCACAGCTAAAGGCAGAGCCCATAGTGAGGATATCTGACTGCAACAGAAATTGGTTAAGCTGCAAAGGAAAACAGCAAATGGAGAACATTCTGAAAATTTTACTTTAAAAAGTGTGGGGGGGAATCATCCCTCTCCCCACTCCAACATGTGCTGTCACTGTTATATAGGGTGTATTAGAGCACTGGGGTGTTTTTGCTAGTCCAGAGAAATCAGTTGGGAATCAAATATTTGATGATTTAATTAGACAAAAGTGGTCAACTGATGCAGCTGTGGCTGGAGGGAGTGCTCAAAAATGGGGAAAAGACGAACAGAAACCAGAAAAAACCCTACAAATCCATGGACCAGCCCCTGGGAACCTTAATGAATTCATATGAGGAGAAAGAAAATTCACCAATACTTTGAGTACCATAATTAGATTAAAAATTAAATATTATTATCATTATTACTATTATTATTAATACTCATACTATTATTGTTGTTGTTGTAGTTGTTGTTATAATTATTACTGCTATTATTATTATGTACTAAAGAATATATTATCAGTCCTTGAAATAAAAACTGACCACCTCCAGCACCTGACCTTCCTGCTGACCAATCAAGGGAAATGAAGAAGGAGACATTTCACCATGGGATGGGATCAGATTAACTATTAACAGAAGGAGGAGGAATTTATGGAAAATTAAATGACTGAAACTGCTGTTTCCAAAGAGATAACTGAAAAGTTGTGAAACAAGTGACAAAGGAAACAAGAAAGTAGATCATGTACCAGTCCAAACAGGGAAAGGATGGGAATGGGACATGTTTTCGTGGTTCCCTGGCAGACCATGGGTTAAACGAATGCTGTTCCTCCTCTGATGTGCTGCAGCAACTCTCATCTTTTTCCCATGCTCGACACCTTGCTGAGTGCAGCTCATTCAGCAGGTGAGCAAGGGGATGCAGGTGGCAGCCAGGCCTGATCCAGAAACGGCTACAAAAGGACAGGGAGTGAGGGCACTGAGAATAATCCCAAAACCAAAGAGGAACCAGGAAGAAAAAACAGAGTCAATGAGTGAATCTGCTTGGAGATAGGACAAGGGACTTGTACATGAGAAAGCAATTGGAGAAATCTTCAGTTTCAGAAAACGTTACTAATTGACACGGACTGCTGCTCAGCCAAGATCCTGCTCAATTCCTGAACTTGGACGAGGAGAAACACTGAACAGAGCCGGAAATATCGGATGTTATACTAAAGGAGGGGCGCATATTAAGGAGGACATGCAGCAGACGGATCGGGAAGTCTGAACCTTCCAAGTACCTCAGCCTGTGGGAAAAGGGAGGGGGAGATGAAGCCGGGAAAATGAGGATAAAAAAAAGAGGGCTGCGTTTTAGAGACCGCATAGAAAATGCTCGCAGCCTCTCCCATTGTTAGTCAATAAAGTCACTTTCACAGGACTCCACTGTCTCCTTTGTGCACACAAAACTCTGAAAACGTGAATTTTCCCGCACAGCCCCGGGGCCTCTCTCAAACATCCCTTGCCCGGCTCGGGGCTCCAGGTGGGTCCCGGCTCCATCCCGGACTCACCCCCAGCTCCCACCGCCCTCAGCTCCCGCTCACCCCGAGCTCCCGCCGGTTCAGGGCAGCAGCGGTTCCTTGGCCCAATGCCCGGGCCGGGTACACGACGAGAGCTGCTCCTCAGGCGAGGTTTGCGAGAAATGCCGGAGCTCCGGGAAAAGGAGGGGGGCCCGTGCAGAGGCGAAAATGGCGCCTTTGGCCCCGGGGCCGGGCTTGTTCCTGTTTTGCCGAATCAGCGCGCGAGAACCGGGAGTGACGGCAGAATCAGCCAATCGCAGCGAGGGGCGGGCTGTGCACACGACCCCTCCCTGTCCACGCGCTCCGCCTGTTTTTGGAAACCTCGCCTGAGGAGCGGCCGCGGCGCTGAGCCCGGCCCGGGCTGAGGCCGAAGGAGCCGCTGCTGCCCTGAACCGCCGGGAGCTCGGGGTGAGCGGGAGCTGATGGCGCTGGGAGCTGGGGCTGAGGCCCGGATGGAGCCGGGACCCACCTGCAGTCCTGTCAGGTGTCCGGGCTGGAGCAGGGGCGGCCTGAGAGAGGCCCCGAGCCCGTGGAAGCCCCTGCAGGGCCATGGAAGTGGCTCCTGGCGGGACTTGTGAGGCCGTGGGGGATCCCCGCTGGAGCAGCCTGTTCCTGAGGGGCTGTGTCCCGTGGGAGGGACCCCGGACTGGATCAGGACAAGGATTCCTGTCCCTGAGGGGGGCGGATGTGACATGACCTGACTGTGACACCCATCCCCTGTGCCTCTGGGTGGGAAGGGAATATGGGATAAAGTTAAGCCTAGGAAGCAGGGAGAGGTGGGGGGAAGATCTTTCCCTAGGAGTTGGCTGACTGATGTTAATTAGGTCCGAACTCCTGGATTTCCTTCTCAGCCTTTTCCAGACCGGGGCTGGAGAGCCCCTGAGCCCAGGGTGAGGGGTCCCCCCGTGCTGAGCTGTGCTGGGGCTGTTTCTGTGCTCAGGGACACTTGGCATGGGCCACGGCACTTGGCCACCAGTGGGGCTTCTGTGCACTCCTCAGGCAGAGTGTAAGTCTTGCTCTAATTCCCTTTCCTTAATCAGAGCGTGTCTTGGAACTCTTTTCCCTTCTCCTGCCCTTGCAGACCCATCCATGAACACATTTTGTCCCTCAGGCCAGGGAATGTCTCATCACTCTCTCCTGTGCTGGCTCTGGAGCTCTGTCCCTTGAATGCAGCCATGGGTTTGTTGCCAGCCCCTGTGCAGGCTGTTCAAACAGGAGGCTGGGTTAAACCCTTCCCCTGTCCTCAATTCTAAATCCTCCTGTGCCACTGAACAAGTTTCATTCTGTAATCACTGAGCACTGCTCATCCATGTAGAGGCTCTTTTGGTTATCAAAGCTTTAACTTGGTGCCAGAGTTGAACAACAGGAGATCCTCCTGCCATCAGTTTTTGGGCCTCAGTTCCCATTAAAGCTGTGGCTGCACAATTCTGCAGACAATGAGGCCACTCTGGCCACTGAGTTAAACATTTTAGCAGAAGAATTCCTGTGGCATCACCCTGTTTAACATCCAAATCTTAAAAAACGAGGTTCACTTTCCTGGTAAATATTTAAAATTTTAATAAAAGGCAATAAGAGACAAACAGTAAAGCAGAGTGTTGTAACAGTAGGGTGCTTTGTCTTCAGCCAAGAACACAACCTAACTCAGAAAACACTTCCTTAAATGCATCAACCTGTTGCATATTCATGGTTCTTCATGCATTATTTTAAACCTTTCCTCCCCAACCTGTAAATCAGCTTTTTTTCTTTCTCTGGGCGTCTGGTGTCCCATAATCCAAGGATGTGAAGGATTTCCTGATTATCTTTTCTACCATCCTCTGAGTTAGTTACATGAACAAAAGCTTTTTACATCACCGTGTTGTATTCCAAGAAAAATATATTTATCTCCCCACTATTTTAAGTTTTGTTAATAGCAAAACTAAAAGAAACTATATTCATATAGCAAAGTTTTCTGACATTATACATATAGCATTTATTTTAATATTTACTAAAACAAATATTATAGAATGTACTATAACACACATGCAATTCAAATTCCTTTTCTGAGTCATAGCTAGGGCAACAATTATTTTGATTTTATTTAATTTTCTGAAGTTTTGCGATTTCTCGTCTCCGTACCTCAATATTGAGGCTGTCTGGGTTTAAAAAGTCATACAGTATTGTGGCTAGAACAGGGAATCCTCAATACAGGTCCTGCAATTCCCTGTTAATCCTCAGAATTGTTCCAGCTCCAGTTTAGTGCTGGGTAATGTTACTTGTGAGATTCCCTGGTCCTTCTCTGGGTCAATACACCACAAAACTCAGTGAAAATATATCCCAAATATGTAACCTTTTTCTCCAGTATTTGCACTTTTTTTTTTTTTTTTTTAATACTCGCAGATGCTTTCTAGCCTGAATATTCAGCCATTTCACAGAGGCTTCTGCCACTTCTTGTCTTCCTGGTTGGAGCAAGTCACCCACATCCTGCATTAACCCAATCCCTGGGGTGGGGTAAATTCTTGTGATATTTTCTGCAAGGCTTGCCCCAATCAGGCTGGTGCTTCTGTGCATCCCTGCAGAAGGACCATCCATGTCTTTACCATTTTCCCTTCTGCCTCTTGTTCCCACTCCAAGGCAAAATACAGTTTAGCATCCTGTGTGAGTGGGCATCCCCAGAAAGCATCTTTGACATCAAGTACTGAATGGTGTCAGTGTGAGGAGGGAACCTGGTTCAAGATGGTGTGAGGATCTGAGACCCCCTGGGTGCTGGGGCCCCCTTGGGCCCTGGGGTTCATCCCTCAGGGGCTGTAGAAACTCTGCCATGGCCTTTGCCTTCACCTTTGCCTCATCCCTTCTTGCTTTTACCTCTGCGCCCGCTCCTGCTGCTCCCAGCACTGAGAAACCCCCTGGAATCCTGACCTCCTTGTTTGCCTCTCCTGGGTACCTGGAATACAAAGGATACATTTTCTGAAACTGATGGTTTCTCCCGTTACTTCCTTTTATATCGATCCCTGGCCTTAAATCCAGGCACATTCGTGTTACTCTGTTGAATCTCTCTTCTTATTTTCTCAAAAATTATCTTTGTTAACTTAAATTATCGTTTGCTCAATGTCATTTCTGGGTGCTCTTTGGTTTTGGGATTATTCTCAGTGCCCTCACTCCCTGTCCTTTTGTAGCCGTTTCTGGATCAGGCCTGGCTGCCACCTGCATCCCCTTGCTCACCTGCTGAATGAGCTGCACTCAGCAAGGTGTCGGGCATGGGAAAAAGATGAGAGTTGCTGCAGCACATCAGAGGAGGAACAGCGTTCGTTTAACTCATGGTCTGCCTGGGAACCACAAAAATGTGTCCCATTTCCATCCTTTCTTCATTTGGACCAGAGTATGAGCGAATTTCTCATTTCCTTTGTTATCTGTTTCACTGCTTTTCAGTGATCATCCATTTGCAAACAGCCGTTTGAGTAATTTATTTTTCCACAAACTTCTCCTCTTTCTGTTAATTGATAATCTGATTCCATCCCATGGTGAAATGTCTCATTCTTCCTTTTCCTGGATTGGTTGGGAGGAAGGTCAGGAGGTGGTGCTGTCGAGTTGATTATTATTTCAAGGACAGATAATACATTCTTTAGTACATAAAAATAATAATAATAGCGTTAATAATCATAACAGCAATAATAATAGTATCATGGATATTATCATAGTAGTAATAATTATAATAGTATTTAGTTTTTAACCTAATTATGCCACTCAAATTATGGGTGAATTTTCTGTCTCCTGATATGTATTTCTGAGGGTTCCCAGGGGCTTGTCCGTGCTGTTGTAGGATTTGTTGTGGTGTCTGTTCATCTTTTCCCCATTTTTGGGAGCTCCATCCAGCCAGGGCTGCATCAATTGGCCACTTTTCTCTAATTAAATCGTCAAATACTTGGATTCCCAACTGGTTTCTCTGGACTAGCAAAACCACCCCAGTGCTCTAATACACCCTATATTACCCAGACAGTGACAGCACATGTTAGAGTTGGGAGAGGGATGATTCCCCCACACTATTTTTAGTAAAGTTTTCACAACATTCTCCATTTGCTGTTTCCCTTTGCAGCTTAACCAATTTCTGTTGCAGTCAGATATCCTCACTATGGGCTCTGCCTTTAGCTGTGCAAATTCCATCTGTGCAAGCAGGCAGAGCTTGGGGTGAGGGCCAGAGGGAATCAGCCCAATTCCTCCCCCATGCAAGAAGACCCTGGTACATTGTCCACACTTTGCCCCAGAAGTGTTAATTTACATTTCTAAAGCTCCTCTCCTGGCTGTCTGGAACCCCTGGGTCTCTTCCAGAGCAGCCATTGGATGACTCATATGTGGCCCCCCACAATCTGCTTTTTTTTTTTCTTACTAACAATGTTCTATTAACATTTTATCTGTTAAAGTGTCACCTTTAAAGCTCTTCCAGCTTTGCAAAATCCATCCTAAAGGGAAACATTGAAAACCCCATACCCAAATTTTGCCATTACTTGGAGTCACCCACGTGTATACACAAAAAATTCCAATGCAAATGGTCAAACGATGCACGTGGGAGGAAAAGGTGGGATTGCACAGGAGAAGAAGGACTAGTAGGGGAAGAGGAATGTGAGGAAGAGTACGGACACAGGAGGAGGAGGAGCAGAAACAGGAAGGAGCACAAGGTTCCAGCCCTCCCGTATCTGCAGCCTCTCCCCAGCCCCAGGAACATTGTCCCCATCACATGCAACAGGTGATCAGAGAGAGGGATCCATGATTTTCACAGGGGTGAATCTTGGTGTTTCTGAGCTTTATTGGGCTAAATGTTGGTGTTTTTGTTTTTTGCAGGGGCTGAATCTTTCTATTTTTGAGGGGGTTTTGGCCAAATCTGGCTGTTTGGTGGGTTTTTCATCTGTGTTATGATGTTTGGAGGACTTTGGGGCTGAATCTTGATGTTTTGGATGTTCTTGTACACACAGTGTCCTCCTGAGTTGCGCTTGGGCAAGGAGGAACCCGCAGCCCAAGGCCCCTCCTCTTGTTTTTCTTCCCAAATCAGGATTTTTCATTCCCTAGGCATTGACAGATGGAGGAGGAGGAAAAGCCCCAGAGATCCCTCAGGAGGAGGGGCTGCAAACCCAGCCCAGGGAGCTGCGAGGAGGAAAGACCCTCCCTGAGCCGGGAAGGCGGCCGGAGATGCAGGCAGAGCTCAGAGCTGGTGGAGAAGCCTCATGGAGGGGAGAAGCCCCACAAGTGCTTGGAATGTGGGAAGGGTTTCAGCTGCAGCTCCAAGCTGATCCGGCATCAGATGATCCACACTGAGGAACGGCCCTATGAGTGTGGAGAATGTGGGAAGAGCTTCAGAGAGAAGGGCCACCTAAATCAACATGAGGTGATCCACACCGGGCAAAAGCCCTACGAGTGTGGGAAATGTGGGAAGAGCTTCAGAGACAGCCATCTTCTATTGCAGCACCAGGTGATCCACACAGGGGAACGGCCCTACACCTGCTTGGAATGTGGGATGAGCTTTGGACAGAGCTCCAACCTGAGAAGCCACCAGCGCATCCACACCGGGGAGAGGCCCTACAAGTGTCCTGTGTGTGGGAAGAGGTTTCAGACCAGCTCCAGTTGCCTCAGACATGAGCGGATTCACAGAGAGGAGAGGCCCTTCCGCTGCCCCGACTGTGGGAGGGGATTCAAGCAGAACGGCACCCTCACTGCCCACCAGCGCATCCACACTGGGGAGAGGCCCTACGAGTGTCCTGAGTGTGGGAAGAGCTTCTCACAGAGCTCAACCTTGACCCGACACCAACGGAGGCTCCACTAAGGGAAGCCCTGTGAGTGCCCCGAGTGTGGGAAGAGCTTCATGCTCTGCATTAATATTAAAGTAAACAAATGTTAAAATTGCTGTAATCCCCTAAGTTTAAATAATAAAAAAGCCACAGCTGTTTCCCCCTGAAAAAAGAAAAAGAAAAAAACCCTGTGTTCTCATATGTTTCTCTTCAAACTGATATAATCCATGAAGTGTGCCTCATAATTTAATATCGTCCTCACTAAAAGTTATGAGGAAAACTGTTAGTTTGTGAAAAGGGTTTTTAGATAGTAATCAGATTTGCATTCTCCCAGGCAGCTAATCAAATCACTGTAATATCAAAACCAAAAGAAAACTTTCTTGGAAAGATATCCTCATAGAAAAAAGTCTCCTCTTTCAAGTAAATTAGTAAAAAACTGTTTTAAAGATGGCAAACTGAGTTGTTTTTTGTATGTTTTTCGTTTTAAAAAAAGTAATGTAAGTTTTATTCTACGTTTTTTTCTTTCAGTTTCTAGTAATAAAATTTCTTTTTATACCATTTAAAGTTATACCTGTTTTTTGTCTACCTCCTATATCTCACAACAAAAAAAATTCAAATTCATAAACCAAAACCACTACATCCAATCTCAGTGATTCCAGGATTTTCATTTCCTGTGTCCCAAGGGTGTCTTGCACAGCCAAATGCTGATGAACTGGGGCGAAGACCGAGATTTTGGAGACAGTGAGGTGGAAACACCTCCAAACATGGTTCTTCCCTCCCACCTGAGCACGTGGATCCTCAGCTTGCACAGACAGGTGTTGCAGTGTGCTTCTTGCTAATACTATGTTCTGTTATTGCCCAAGTTAATGGTTTACTCCAAAATTATACCCTGCCACCCACCTTGTCCATCTGTCCTGAATTACCTGTCAGTCCTGCTTTGTGCCAACCCCCTGCTTGGAATTCCCCTTTGGAAATTCCCTAAAACTCAAGGTCTCATTAGTTCATGTGACACAGTTTTCCCCCCTACCTCCCTCATTGGACAATGCCTTTGTGAACCCTACCCTTTATCCCTCCCCAGAATTTCCCCAATTTGCTAAGAATTTGTACCTTCCCCTTGAACCTCCCCCATATTTAAGTTGTTGCACCTTCATCATTTTTGTGTTTTGCCTCATGGATTCTCCAGAGTAATAAATCCTTTTCATCCCATGCAAAAGACCTTCCCCTCCTCCTTGCCTGTTTTGAACACAATCTGAGAGCCAAAAGGCCATGGAGCAATAGCTGGAGCCACATCTGAGGCCTCCTGTTCTGGGAGTGTGACCCACTCTGGGCACGGGGCCGTAGTGCAAAGTGAGTGCAGCTCTGGCCCTTGTGACAGTCCCCTGCCTCTGGTCTCACTTGCTTGGGTTTCTGACTGGGTCTGAGGCAGGGGCTGCCATTCCTCACTTGTGGGGAGACCAGAACCCCCAGAACCTCCCCCAGCGTGCAGGCACTGCCTGGCAGCGCTCCCTCCACTGGCACGGTCGCGCTCTGAGTCTCAGCCACTCTGCCACTGCTGCTGCTGCTGCTGCTTCATTTGCTTTTAGCACACCCAGAGCTCACTGTTAGGCCATGATGGCCTCTGGTTCTGCCCTCTTCCCATCCCTGTGTGGGGATGGAGCATTGCTGTGCTTTCAGGAAGCTCTTTGTGAAAACTTCCAGCATTGCAAGCTCCTTTGCCCTCCGTGGATGCTTCCAGGAATCCCTCAAGGCTGGGCTCAGAGCATACTCAAGCTGGCTCTTCTAAAACCCAGGCTCCTTGTCCCCTTCAGCGTGCTCAGCACGACCTTTAACCCCCGGTGTTGTGCAAGGGGCCCTGCAGGACAGGCCCTTTGCAGCCTGAGCTGCCCCTGTCCCTCTCTGTCCGTGCACAGAGCACAGCGCGGCAGAGAACGGCAGCAGGGCCCTGTGTGTCCCAGGGCTCAGGGTTGGCACCGCTCAGGCTCCACAGAGACGTGGGTAAAGTGAACAAACCAAACTTTATGAAGGGAAGGCGAAGTGAAGGGGTGAGCTGGGAGGCAAAACTGGGGATGGGCAGGGCCTGAGGAATGGAGGGAGGAGCTGCCAACAGGGAGGGAGATGGCAGGAGCTCCTGGAGCTTGCCACAGGCTCAGCTGTGACCAGCAAGAGCTGTGCCTGGAGCTGCAGCTGGTCCCGTCTCTGCTCTGCAGCCGGTCCCATCTTCAATGGGAAGGTCGCCAAAGGACACTGGTTCTTCTGATCCAGCAGATGAAGTTCGGCAGATCTTCTGTCCAATGCCAGCTGGATAACCTGGCTCATGAAGGAGGGGCTCTCTTCTTCCTCAGGGCTTGAAGGGCTGGAAGAGAGAGGAACAGAGCCACAGTCAGAGACCGGATTGCTGGAATCCAAGGAAGTCCCTGCCCTCAGTGGGGCCAGTGATGCTCCAAGGAATTTGGAGTTTTGCTTCTGAATTCTTGGGCAGCTTCTTCAACCTTCTCTCAGTGCCTGGGGATCTTGGACTCGGCCTCAAATCTTTCATGGGGACCATTAAAATACAGAAAGCCCTCAGGAGCTCTTTGTCTTTCTTAAATTGTCTTCAATTCTCCAGTGCTGGAGTCAGTTTGGAGTTCTGTTAAGGAAGCAGATTTCAACACACACTTCATGACTTTTGTATTTTTCAAGTCAAGGGCGTATTTTTTTATTTTCCAGTAAAGAGGAGAGCTGATTGAAGCATTCCCTGGTGAGCATGATGCTGAATGTCTTCTTGGGAGGTCTGGAGAAGAATTACCCCCTTGAGGGCTGACCCTGTTTGGACAACATGCTCCTCACTCCAAACCTCACAGCGTCTGACATCACCCACCTGGGACTGACTTCCTAAAACATAGAAAAAAAAGGTATTAATTTTTCTTTTCAATAACATTAAAAAATTAATGGAATCATGATAATAGTTATCTTTTTAAATATAATTTCATTTCTATTTTTACTTATTTTTACATTTATGTTAAAAAATCTATACATCTTTAGCAGCTAAAAAATTTTTGGTCATTGTTTCTAAGTGAAACAATACCCTTCATTAGTTAATTGAACATTATTGTCTATTGATTTCTCCCTCTTTATGATAGTTAGTCCTATTTTTAGTAATTTTAAAATTTTTTCTAATAATTTTCTCAGACAAGGTAAAAGGGGCCACTTTGGGTTCCATAGAGACATTTATGCAATACATTTGGGGCAGTTTTGGGTTTGGGAAGGTAACTTGGGGAGAACTTGAGAGTCTGGAGGACACTTCAGGGAGCCAGGTGGGTGCTGGGCGAGACACTGAGGGAATCTGGATGACACTTTAGAATGGTTGAGGGAACTCTTGGAGGTCCAGGAGGGCACTTGGAGGTCAGGGAGGGGAATCTGGAGCCCTTCTGGGTCTGGAGTGGGCACTGGGGGGCTCTAATGGGGCTCTCTCGGGTGCAGGGGATGGTGGGAGTTGTAGGCTCTGGTACAATACAGTTTAATAGAGCAGTGGAACATCATGGGAGTTCTTGGGTAGCTACAGTGTCTCTCAGTGGGGCGCGGGGCATGATGGGAGATGAAGTTATGGCTGGAATAACATTATACAGGAACAGTGGGGCATGATGGGAGCTGTAGTCTCGAAAGTGACTTGGACAGAGTGTTTGGGGGTCCAGGAAGGCACCTGGGGGACACTTTTGCATTGGAACTGCGGGTGCAGGTACTTGGAGAAAAACATATATGGTTTGGGAGAACCTTGGGGGAGCTTGGGGAACTCTAACCAGGCTCTTTAGGGTGAGGGGCATGGCAGAAGTTTTAGGTGTGAAACTGGATTACAAGGAGTCCTGAGTCTGCTGGAGATGACAGGAGATTAATTCGCAGAAGTGTCTGTAAGGGACATCTATGGGGTTGGGAGCATACAGAGAATTCAGGGACGCTTCTGAGGAGTCCCAGATGGGCGTTGAGGGGACACTTAAGGATGCTGGAGCGTCTGGGGGATACTTATGGGACATGTGGGGATGCTACTGGGGTTCTGTGGAGCGTGGGGCATGATGGGCATTGTAGTCCCGGCTCCAATGGGGGATCTATTGGGCTGCAGGGCATGATGGGAGTTAGAGGCAGAAAGGAAAGATGGCACCCGCAACAGGCACCAACCCTGAAGCACCAATCCCTGGTGCTGAACCTCCTTAGTTTCACGTTGGGCTGGCACAAACTTGAAGAGTGTGTCTGTGTTCAGTGGGGAAACTTAGGAGTTTTCGATTGCTTTAAGGAAAAAAAAAAAGAAAAACCCATCTTTGCCTTGGTGTAGCCAGTTCTCCAAGCAAAGCAGGTCCCAGGTGAGGGAAGAAAGACAGGATAGGGTTGGGGAATGTGGAGCAAGGTTGTCCACACTGGGTAAAACCTCAAGGCACAGCTTATTTGAGCAGGCCAGACCTCCTGAGGAGAGAGCCTGGATACCAATTCAGTCACTGAATGCTGGAACTCTCTCCAAGTGAATAGCAAAGAAATACATCCTTTAAAATGGGAATGTGTATTTCTTAGAAGTTCTTTGAAATATTTCTCCATAACGGCAGTAGGAAACCTGCCCAATGAACTGTACTAGACCAGAGGGAAATCAAGGCAGAGCCATGGTTTGTTAGGAAACCTCACAAGAATTCAGTCATAACTGAGCTCCAAAGTTTCTGATACCATTCATGGGTCCCACCGAGGGACACGACTGAGAATGTGTCCCCAGTTTCCAGTTAGAGCAGGAAATTGGAGGCAGTGATCAGGAGTGGGGACAAAGAGAACCAAGTCTTGGTGCCCTGGGGCACAGCAGAGTCTGTGCCACCAAGGGCTGTGAGGAGATACCTTGTCCTTTGCTAGGAGCCCAGCCTCGCTCAGCAGCACAGACACAGCACAAGGACTTTAATGACCCTCTCAGGGGTTGGGGCTGAGTCCCTGAACAACAGTCCCTGACAGGGACCTGAAGAAACCTCTCAAGAACTCAAAGTCAGATTCAAACTCCAAAGTTTCTTCTCATTTTAGTGAGTCCCACTAATAAACATGAAGGAGAAAGTTTCCCAAGTGTTGAATTCAAGCAGAAAATTGATTACAGTGATGTCAGGTAGGAAAAAATAGAGTAAAGGAGGAAAAGAAACCTCTGAAGAATTCAAAGTTAGATTCAAAGTCCAAAGTTTTTTGAAGTTCTCATGGTTTCCCCTGAGGGACATGACTGAGAAAGTGTCCCAGCTGTGAGTATATTTTTTTTTGCATTATATTTTTTTAAAGTGTGGGTTTAGTGTTTTAATTATATATTTTTTAACTTTTGGCTTATTGTTTTTATGTTACTTTTTTTTTTCTAGGGATTTTTTCTTTTTCCAATTGAAGCAGAGAGATGGGATTTCTGAGTTGCTTTAGAAAGTTTGGTTTATTTTTTTAAATTTTCTTTTCAGGCAGAAAGTGTAAACTTGTCTACTAGATGGTCACAGCATGGCTTAGAAGTCACAAGACTTATGGTTACAAGGTCTTTTAAGCATTTATTAACCAGTAAAACACTGTCAACAGAGATATTTATTTTTCTAATTCAATACTAAGATATTTTGTCATATTGACGCAAACTAGACTGTGAAATTCCTTAGCCAATTATATCACGACACACAAACTTACATTGCTACACTCTAAAACCTCCTGTTACATTTCTAACTCCCTTTATTTTTGCTTTGTCTTGAATTCTAAAGCTAAATATATCTCCACTTAATTGTGTTTAATTCTAAGCTTTGGCTTACAGACTCAATCTTCTGAGAATTCATTGCATTTTGAATTTGAACACTCAGGTTCCAGTTAGAGCACAACACTGGTGCCACTGATGACAAGGGCCAAGGCCTGAGCCCATGCCCCTGGCAAGGCAGATCCTGTCCCTCCCTCATTGCTCAGGGCTCTTCCCGGGGCACTGGGCTCTGGAGATGTGCAATGCCAAGGGCAGGACCATGGGGCGGCCCCTGCCAGGCTGCTGAGCAGGGACAAGGAGGCAATGAGGCCCCAGCACAGCAAGGCTCACTTGTCCCCTGCTGGCCAAGGGCCCAGGGCCAGCAGCCATGGCCCAAGTGCTGCAGGAGTTGGCTCTGGCAGGGCCTTTCAGCTGCTGCCATCCCTGTGCCCTCTGCAGCCCAGGCTGTCCTACGGTGTCCATGCCCTGCGCCTCTGTCCCTGCAGGCTGTCGGCATCCCCGGCTGCCCCACCTGGCTCCTTCGGAGAATAAGCTGTCTCTGGAATAATTCAGCTACAGGTCTCAGTCTTTCCTCCTGGGGTAGCCAGGGTGGAGCTATCTGGTTCTGCCTGCATCTCCGGGGCCCTTCCCCCGGGGGTCTTTCCTCTTGCCTCCCCGGCCAGGTTTTCAGCCCCTCCTGGGGATCTTGGGGCTTTCTCCTCCCATCCCCTGTTTAAGGGAAAAACCCGGTTTGGAAAAAAAGGGGGGGGCCTTTCTGGGGTTCCCTTCCCAAAACTTCCAGGGGGTTTTGGGCCCCTTGGCTTAGAACCTCCAAAACAAATTTAGCCCCCAAAACCAAAATACAACCGGGTGAAAAACCCAAAAACCACTTTCCCAAAATATTAAAAAATTCGGAAAAAAAACATTTTCCCAAAGCCAAACACCGATTATTGAAAAACTGGATCCCTTTTTCTGGTTTCCAGGATGGGGACCATGGGGGGGGGCTGCGGGAGGAGGGTGGAAATTTGGGGCCCTTCCGTTTCTCTCCCCCTTTCCCCGTTCCCCGCTCTTTCCCCCCCTCCTTTTCCTCCTTTTCCGGAAAACCCCACTTTTCCCCCCATTGGGGGTTTGACCCTTTCATTGGGAAATTTTTTTTATTTGGGCTAAGGGGGAAAATTTTATATTTTTATTTCCCTTTGGATGGGCTTTCAAAACTAAGGCAAGGTAACTTTAAAGATAAAAATTTTAATAAATAGTTTAAAAAAAAGGGGAGAAGGGCAAAAATGTTCCCCTTCGGGGAAAAAGGGGACATATTATTTCATTATTACTATTATTATTAATTCATACTATTATTTTTTTATTTGTGGGTTTTGTTATTTATTACTGCTATTATTTGTAATTTAAAAAATATATTATCGGGCCTTAAAAAAGGCCACCTCCCCACCTGACCTTCCCGCTGACCTTTAAAAAAATGAAGGGGAAATTTTACCGGAAAGGGATCAGGAAAAAAACCCGAAGGAGGGGGTTTTTGAAAATTAAATGACTGAAACTGCCTTTTTAAAGACTCTCCCCCCGTGCTGGCTCTGGAGCTCTGTCCCCTTTAATGCAGCCATGGGTTTTTTCCCCGCCCTGTGCAGTCTGTTAACAGGAGGCTGGGTTAAACCCTTCCTGTCCTCAATTCTAAATCCTCCTGTGCCACTGAACAAGTTTCATTCTGTAATCACGAGCACTGCTCATCCATGAGAGGGTCTTTTGTTATCAAGCTTTAACTTGGTGCCAGACTTGAACAACAGGAGATCCTCCTGCCATCAGTTTTGGGCCTCAGTTTCCCCTTAAGCTGTGGCTGCACAATTCTGCAGAAATGAGGCCACTCTGGCCACTGGGTTAAACATTTGTGCAAAAATTCCTTTGGCATCCCCCTTTAACATATTTAAAACGAGGTTCACTTTCCTGGTAAATATTTTAAAATTTATAATGTGCATGACCCAAAGGGGACAGAGCAGCCTCTCTCTGCCCACTTGCCTGTTTGCCTTCCCCCCCCCCCCCCCCCCCCCCCCCCCCCCCCCCCCCCCCCCCCCCCCCCCCCCCCCCCCCCCCCCCCCCCCCCCCGGGGGGGGGGGGGGGGGGGGGGGGGGGGGGGGGGGGGGGGGGGGGGGGGGGGGGGGGGGGGTCAGCTGCAGGACTCAGCCCAGCCAGGGCAGGGCTGGCCAAGGCAAAGGAGGCTCCCTGTGTGCCCTGCTCCCTCTCCCTGAGCTCCTGAGAGCTCTGCACCCCTGCTGCCATCCCATCTGCCCAGGCCAGCACAACAGCCCCGCCTTGGGGCCCTCAGAACTGCTCCTGCTCCAGGCCAGGGCCCATCCAGAGCTGGGCAGCCACAAAGCTGTGCCATTTCTGTTCATTCCTGCTCTGATGGGGATGGATCCTCAGCCACTTGAGGTTAGCTGATGATTTTTCTACTCAGAGGCCTCTTTTGACTTTTCAGTTAGAAATTCATGACAAAGGTTCATAAACTTTTTAAAACCCAAACAAGAAAAGCCCTTGGGAATGATTAAGTTTTCAATTCTTTTGTGGTTAATTAGAAGATTTCAAAGTGTATTCAAAGTGAGAATACTATACTGAAAACAACACGAGAGAAATGATTTTTTGTTTTGTTTGTTTCTAGATTGATATCAGTATGATCAATTCATAATGATGCCCAGCACCTGTAATACAGTCTGAATAAATATGAAAATCATGACACATCAAGGCTGAAAATCAATAACACTTTGTCTCTCACCTCCTTCCCCGATTTTCCTTGAAAGGGACCCGGGGGCCGATGGACGCAGGTGGACAAAGGCCGCAGTGTGCCCGGGGGCCAAAAAGGCCAATGGACCCGGCCTGGATCAGGAAGGTGGAGGACCAGGGCAGTGATTTTCCCGGGATCGCATTCCCAAAATGCTGTGTCCAGTTCTTGCCCCAAAAATAGGGAAAAACATGGAGGGTGGGCATGTCAAAAGGAACAAGGGTGGTGAAGGGGCTGGAAAACGTCCCGTGGGGCCCCAAAAGGGGGTGGGGTTTTTTATCCTGGGGAAAGGGGAGGGTCAGGGGAAAAAGGGGGTCAGGGCAAAGGTTTGGGGTTGATGATCTCCAAGGCCCTTTTTCCCGCCTTATTCTGTGATTCTCAAAACCCCAACCTGGATTGCGGGTAGCCCTGGGCCTCCCCCTTTTAAAGGTCCCCGGGCCCCGGTCCCTCAGCTTCTCCTCACACCCCCAAAAACCATCCCCGTCAGCCCCGCAGAGCCTCTCAGCCCCCCCCTTTCCCCCGAACAGGGGCCCCCCCCCAGAAAACACCCGGTTGCCCCCCGGCCCGGGTGCCTCTGGCGGGGGCCCAGCACTGGGACCCCCAGACAATTCCTAAAACTTTGGGGTGATCCTGCTCCCCAAAAAAGTTCCCCTGGTCCAATTTAGGAACTGAAATGGGGGGGGGGCCAGAGAGGGAAAAGAAAAAAGGGATGGGCTTTGGAAAGGGGGGGAAAAAATGGGGGAAAAAGGGGAAAATTTAACCCGGAAGAGGAAAGGAAAAGGTGAAGGAAAGGAAAAGCTCCCGGGATTTGGGGGGGTGAGGCGGGGCCCGGCCTTTTCTGCAGTGGGACAGGGAAAAAAGGGCCCCGGAACAAACTTTCTGGCTGACTTCCCAAAGGGCCACAACAAACC
>JAREIS010001207.1:0-26407 GCA_030060385.1 Muscicapa striata striata
AGAGTTTTTAAAATGCAAAGGATCAAATGACATTATTACGTGCATCCACTGCTGCTCTCGTCCCGTCCCCTGGAAACTGTTGCCATCAAGACAGAGAGGCTGTGCCAGGTGCAAACCTCTCTAGAACTGTAATGCTCCCTGAGCCAGTTCCCTGGTGCCAGCAGTGGTGGGAACTGCCTTAGGGTGAAGCATGGGGCAGCACTGGGGTGGAAATGGCCATGAAGAATAGAACTGCCTGCCAATATGCATTCTCATCAGACTTGGCTCCAGGCCAGGTGGGGCTGTTGAAGGGTGAGTGGGCCTTACTGACCACCCTTGCCTCCAGCTCAGGGATCATCTTGTGGATGGGGATCACAGCATCTTGATTTGTCTGATACTGCCAGTGGTGCACTGTCAAGGTGGCCATTGGTACTTGTTGCTCTGTCACTTTCAGGAGTCCCACTGCAGATGGATTTTCTGAGCAGTCCAGGCAAAGGGGTCAACTGCTCAATGCCCTCTGCCTCTACAGCAGCTATTCCAAAAGCCCACCTGAGTCCCTTTGGGTCTGTGTAGTAGCTGTTCTGGAGGAAGTCTTGCCCAAAATACATGGAGCCTCTGGGCCAGTCACAGTTGGATGTTTCTGCCACTCCTTGCCAGTCAGGCTCACTTTGGCTTCCAACAGAGTGAATTCTACAATTCTCCCGACATCCCAGCAGTGGAAACAGGTTCTGCCACCATGTCCCGATGGCATTAGGGCACACTGCACACCAGTATCAAGTAATGCCTCTATTTCTATGGCTCTGATGAGCCAGGCCATTGGATCCACATCATTTTTCCTGTGCCTCTCCCTGTCTAGATACAGGGCCCCTCTAGCCCTGTTGTTTCCTTCCTGGGCAACATACTGAGGTTCCTTCAAGGGGATTCAACAGATCATCTTCCCTTCTGTAATACACAGCACCTTGGTTATGGGAGGCTGAGGCTCCTTCACTTTAGTGGAACTCCTGAGTTGGTGCCCTCGTGCTGGTAGGACACAGAAGCAGGCTTCCCATCCCACCTTCAAGGTCTTCCCATGGCCATGGAGACAGAACCAGGTCAGCCTGTGGGGTGCATCCTCCTCCCTAGCTGGGGATGTTGGGCTCAGACTTCAGCCTCCATGACTTCCACAGGTGCCATGGGAACTGTTCCTCCTCACCTCCTCCCCATCTCCTCTGAGGCCTTAATCCCAGCAGAGACATGAGCCTGCATTAGGGCTGCTTGATCGCATCTAGTTCTCAGCTTATTGGCAACAGCACCCACTGTCTCAGTTGTTATCATGGCCTTAACTTGCAATAAAAGTGGTATATTGAGATGGCCCCAGGTTTGCCAGATTCCACAACATCTGCTCCTGCACCTGACCTTGTCAGGGTCATTGTCATGCTGTCCATCCTCCCAAAGAGTTCCTCCACACTGCCACTTCTTCTCAGCTGCTGATCCCTTCCTCAAGGGTCTTCCAGCACATTCTAAATGCAGGTGCTCCCTGCATTTCTCTCTCTGTGGACAAACCTCTCTAACACTCTAAAAAGCTGTCCCCAGAGGGAAAGGGGGCCTGGCTCCCTTTACAAATACCTGATCCACACATGAGTCCTGGGTTAAAGGTCCCAAATTTCTTGCCTCAGTAACATCCAGTTGCACCCTGTATCCATAAGGTTCCAGACCCAAAGTAACCGAGTTGTAAAGCTCACTGCACCATCGTGCAATGTCTTTTGTAGATTACAAAGATTTTCCTAGACAGGGACTCGATGACAATCTCAACCTCTGGTTCTCCTGCTGTTTGTGGTGGCCCTCCTTGCTGATCCTTATTATCCAGGGGCTTTGTTTTCATCTTAAAATTTTTTAATTTCTATAGGGGCAACTGCTGCTGGCTGTGACTGCCCTTGCAGTTCAGTTGGAACCTGACAGATGTAATGTTTGTGGAATCCACTGCAGCACCATCAGACTCTCCCTTTCTAGGGCAGGGAGGGTTCTCACCAGCTGGGGAAAGGACTCCTTCAGTATCTGGCCTATCTCCTTCACTAGAACCCCCACCCACTCTGGGTGGTTCCTTTCTGAGGTGGGCTGTGGGGCAGGGTCAGGCTCTGGGGCAGCATCCCTAGCTCTGGGGAGGTATCAGAGGGTTTCAAGCCAATATCCCCTATCTCAGAATGTGAAATAGAATAGGTTGAACAGGCATATCAGCAACACCAGCCACTGTATGATATCATTAGCATTTAGAGGACAATGGAACCCTTTCAAAAACTTGGGTGACAAAAACTGGGTGAAGGGTTGGGAGAAATTGCCCCTCCTGTCACTTCCTCACGGTAAGTACCATTACTAAAGTAACCCCAAAAACATACAGTTAGAGTGTGATAGCGCTGAGTCCATGTACCCATCTTACAGAAGGAGTTAAAAATCCATGAATTCCTCACCTTATCAACCCACAAAATGAACTGGGTAGCAGCTACAGTAGCCTTAGTTATAGAACCCATGTTTAGATAAGGGGCTGCAAATGGGAGAGACATAGCTGTGACCATGTGCAACCGGAACCAGGGTCAGCTAGACCATGGTGCCACTAAACACAAAACTCAGGTCCCTCAAGAACTGTATTCCTTTTCACCCATTCCTCACAATGCCCTCAGGTTCCACCGTTGGGCACCAAAATCTCCTGGTTTGAAAATAAGATAGGTGTGTGCTAGAAAAGCAGGCCTCTTGAAATGGAGAAAGAAATCCCTTCCATCTGATTATTTTATTTTGAAATTAACAGCTCTCAGCAAAGATATGGGGATAGGAATAACAGTTCTTTACTAGTGTTATAAATGAGCACAAACGGAATAATATAAAGCCAATTATGTAGCCAATTTATTATTACAGAAAGAGTAAGCAGGGTGCAGCGCTGGGCGACGAGGGGCAGGTCTTCCCCAGATCCTTAACGCACGCCCAAAGGTCCTGTGGTCTCCTTTTAGGTCTCCGCTTCTTCTGCCAAATCATCCTTCCGGTCTCTTCGCGCTTGGGTCAGTTGATAGGGGTCTTTTCTGTCTCATGGTGGTTTTGATGAGGGTTGCAGTGGTTTCTTTCCATGGACCTAGTGCAGTAATTATCTACAAGCATTTGTGAACATCCAAGTCTAACTTGGGTCATTCTGCCCTTCTGTCTCGCCAGCAGATTAGATAATTTACAATCTACTCCCCCTTCAAGGTCTGTTAGCAAAGCTTATCTAAAACAAAGTAGGACACTAGGCGTTAACTGTTTCACTGCCAGACACTAGACAGTGAACAAAAAGGTCACTTATTTTATTACAATTCCCCTTTTTTTTTTTTTTAACTTTGTTCACTGTATCTTGCCAGTTCTTTCTGCTGAGTTCTAAATAGTCTTCCATTCCCCCATTTAGCGACTCATACTTTGCTCTAACAAGCATTAAATGAGCAGCTTCTAATCTCCTCTTGACTATACTGATAAGTTTGTTAAATACAGGAACCAAAAGTCAGTATTAAAAGCGAGCAGAATTATTGGTCCTAACATTCAGGGACAAAAAGGTCAGGTGTCCAGGGGATTTACTGAACCAAGATTCATACCAGGTTTTGTTGTCTTCTCTTTCTTTGTTTTCTCTTTTCTAGTCCTTCTTGTAATTTTGCCATGGTCTCTCTTTATAACTCCACTCCGGTTCGCTGCGACACACAAGACTCTTCTCTGGGCGCAGCACATAAACCTTCTTGTTGTAAAAGAAAATTTAGTCCCCTTCATTTTGCAAGTGTCACCAGCTAATAACTAGGGAGTCTGTAGACTTATGGATTTATTTACCCTCCTTAGATCTTCGTCTGACACCCTGAGCTCTTAAACCCGCCTGATTTACTAAGACGCGCCCTCACTCCCACTCCAGCCGCCTCCCATACCTGTAATACAGCCACTGTTAATGCTGTGAAGGGCTCGTTCTACTAAATGGGGTTCTCTAGAGTTTCATTGAGCATACATATTCTCTAGGATGGTGGTAATTCGGGAACTATTAGGACTTGTATGCAAAACTCATAGGTTTCATTAAAGGCTTTGTAAAGATGCACGGGTTACCCCTAAAGTGTTACAGACCCATTTTGAATTTACGGAAGGAGCCACGCCGGCTCCTTTGGATCTGGGTACAGACATTTTTACCTGGCACAGGTGGTTCTTGTTCTAGGTACATTTCCCACACATCTCCCCTTTCCACTCACTTGAGCCATTGATATTCTCTGGACACTACCTTGTTCTTTTTCCCACAAACACTCCCTCGGGTTTGTTCCTTAACCTCCTTGACTCAGCAACAGATCCTATAGCCATAAAAAGGGTGGTTTCACTAGGTAACACAGCCAGCATTCTTCGGTTAAATTAGGGTAGGGTCTGGTTTAGTGCCTTATAAGTTGCCTGCATCACCCCCCAAAGTGTATTATATTTTGGTGGGCTCGACAACCTCTAGATTCATTTTGGCCTCCGTCTGCTTCTTCTGGGAAATATCTGCAATATTTCTTCCGCCCCCCCAATAACGGGTTAGGTCCCACAGGGTTGGATCATGTGGTACAGGCTCTTTTTTTATTTGAATCATTTGCCTCTATCTTTTCCTGGTTTCCAGAGACGGATCCCCATGTTTTCCTAATAACCATTCGGCTTTTTCTGGCTGGGAAACATTAAGATATACAAAGGGGCAGGTTCCTCTGGATAACATTTCTCCTGAGGGTCCCCTCCCGGGTTTGACACAGCCTATGTCCAAATTCTGCCTTCAAAAAGGGTCTCCTCTGTCCTCCAGTCAGAGGAATGGTTTCACAGCCCCAATATCCACAAAAGTACTCCCTGGTATTACAATGACTTTCCTGGTTGATACCGACACATGTAAAATCTGTCAAATTCTCTGCTTTTCCCACACTGTAGTATTTAGCTAGGTTACATGTCCCACTCATGAAACTGGTGCTCCTACAGCAACAACTGTTGTATTGGACTAGAGGCATCCCATCTATGAGGGAACCATTTGAAGGGCTCATGGCTTTCTGTTCCTTTCAATCCCATCATCATTATTATTATTATTACACTATTAGAGTTGGGTGCACCAATGCCAGAGCAGTAAATAGAATTGGTTCTTTCCTAACCCCTTAATGCTATCACCTTCAAGCCTCCGGTTATCGAGTTTAAGCACCTTCACTACCCTCCACTGTTATTTCTGTGTGAGATTCCCTTTCCCCACTCCTTACCCTCTGCCTCGCTCAGCAGCTCTAGTAGCGAGGTGTACCATCTTCACGGCAGCAAGGATATTCTTCAGGTGGAACTCACTCTCTTTTCCACTTCTTTTGGAATGCCAATTTTTGTCCTTTAATGGTGGAATATCACACCTGAGTCTTTTACTTGCTTACACCTTGACTGACACGATGTCTGGAAATGGTCCGGGAGGTTCGTTTGGGGTGATAGCAATATAAGTCAGGGTTTATCCCCTTGGAATATATTTGCCACCAGAGGGGGATCCCACTTTCAGCCTCGAGTTGCTACTTTCTGGCTAAGGCCAAAGCAGTCAACTCACGCTGCTCTTGCAGGGGCTGACAACACTTTTAGGAGCCCTCCTTTCTGGCAGTGGACCCACCACAACTCCTTACAATTTTTACAACAGAAACATACAAACGGATAACGTCGCAATAGCCAACTCACGCTAATTTAATATCGTTATGCTTCAGCTTTTTTCTCCATTATATAATTGATCATTGCACGTTAATCCCAGGTCTGTAATATGGCTCTTGAGTAAGTTCCTCTAAATACCCACAGTACCCTGGTGACTCAAGTTCCAATTAACTCTTTCTGTAATAACCAATTATCCCCCACCCAAATGTCCCCTGCATTCATGTCTCTCCTGGGTATCAAGATGAGGTTCTTTTAAGGACCTTTAAGTCCGCTGTTCCTTTTATTTCTTAGTGGGTGTTATTTTTCTCGGAGAATCCGGATGGATCTTACTGGTCCTTTTATTCGCTGGCATGAGTCCACCTCTTCTGCTGTAACATTCCAGTGTCTGTTGTAAGTAACACCAGATATGGTCCTTCCCACCGGTGTTAAGGCTTTTTTCCAACTCCGGATCAGAACCCAATCTCCCGGTTGTACCTGATGTAACACAAGATCTAGGGTGGTCTCTGAGCCCACATTCCTTTTCCCATAGCTGTTTTTAAACTTATTGAGTTATTAAATATTTGTTGAGATACTGATCACTAATGTTGGGGTTGTCTGGACCTTCTCTGGTTATACGCATAATTTCAAATGACAACCCCACATCTGCCGGCTGAGTCCTAATATTTAATAAGGTTGGGAAACATTTCCCATGATAATTTTGTCTTAATACCAATTTAGTAATTGCTTTATTTCCCGTTTTCTTTTACCCTTCAGCTTGGGTGGTAATATGTTTCCAATTTATTCCCACAGCATCTGGTTACTTGATGTAAATGCTTTTATCTATAATATTCGCACCCGTCCGTTTTTCTTACAAACTTTACCACTGTTTGGGTGTTTCCCCGCGCTTCAATAATGGGTAAGATGATCACTATTACAAAAGATATCTAACCCTCATTTGGGTAGTTGAAAGTCTTTTGCAGATTTGAAACGGTCTTTTGCTAATGGCCGCCCCAGAGGTATTTTCTTAGGTTCACGATTGACTCGAGGCAGGTGGGACAGTTCTTGGTGACATGCTTACCAATCTCGTAGTCCATGCTCATAAATTTAGTCGCAAATGGTGATAACCCTGGTCCCCAGTGTGTCCCTGATGTAACCCATACAACATTCAGCACGCCGGGCAATACTTCCCCGCTCCTGTCATCCACCTCCCCTATCTTCTTTTATTCCATTTTCCTCATTTTCTTTTCTTCATCAGTAAATATAAGTTCCATCTTCCTTCTCAGTTTTTCCAATATATGGCTTCTCTTTAAAACCATCTCCCTTACTTGCCCTTTTGCCTCTTGATCAGCGGGTTTTTCCCCTGCTCTAAAGTCCATTCCTGGCGATTCCCTTATGCATACTGCTATCTTCTTTGGTCTTCTTAGGGCTTGTAAACTTCTACTATAAACTTTTAGGCAACCCTCCCTGTAATTTTAGCCCTCTTTCTTCCCATAATTTCGTATCATTACTCAAATCCATACTTGGAATCGGTTTTCTCCTCCTTTCCCCTTAGGAGCTTTAAGGCCATATAGCATACAGTTCACCGCCTGACCATGACCTTCTAAGGCTCCCGTTCTATACCCGTAAATCAGGTCCTCCTATAATAGCATAACCAGATTTTTTCCTTCTACTATCCTGGAGGATCCATCCACAAATAGTTTTCCTTCATCTAAATTTTTCTTCCTCTAAATCAGGCCTAATTTCATTTGTTCTTCTATCGTAGCTAAACAATCATGGGTTAGGTTCTTGTTCATTTTCCAACAGGAAAGCAGCTGGATTTTTAAAGTGGTGGTTTCTAGGGTAAAATCTGGTGTTCTAATAGAATCCTTCATATTTCAGGAGTCTGGCATCAGATATCATTTATCTCTTTGTTCATTCACCCCGGATATGGGAACAGTCCTTTAAGCTGCTATAAGGAATTTTCCAACTTTCCCTAATACAATGCAATCTGCTAACATTAGGCATGGGCTACCTCTGTTAGGTTCTAATTTTTGATAAATGCCACAGGTTTCTTTCCCGCCCAATCCTGGGTAAGCCCCAAATAACCTCTTATTAACAAACAAAGAATGCCTCTTTAAATCTGGGAGACTCAGAACCGGACATGAACAAACTCTTTTAATTCCTCCAGTTTTCCTTCTTGGGTCATTATTAATCTTTGTCTAGCTTTTGATATAAAACAGCTACTACTATAATTTTCAATCCATTGTCTACAATTCCCGTGAGGCCTAAGGGTTTGTCAATCTGTCTTTTTTTCTTTTGGTTTTTTGGTAGGAAAAATGGGTTGAATTCTCTCGGGGTCATCCTTTTTTACCCCTTTTCAAATAATTTTCCTAGGTATTTTACTTCTTCCACAAACTGCAATTTTGGGCCCTTTTAAACCTTGGGGCCCCTTTAAATCCTAGAAAATTTAGGGTCTTATACTCTCCTTCTTCCCTTTTTTTCCCTTTTTTTCCCGCTAACAACAAATCATCAACATATTGCACCAGGGTTTCCCCCCGGGCCTGTCTTTCCGTTAAAAACTCTCCAAACCCTTTAAAAAGGTTTGGGGGTTCAGTAAAACCCCGGGGCAATACTGTCCATCTAAGCTTTCTTCCTTCCCTGTCCGGTCCTCCCCAAAAAGGGAAAATAATCCCCATGATTCATCAAGGGCAAGCCCAAAACGCCCTTTAAGTCACCGCTGTACCATAAAACATTTGGGCCCGGTTTTTCTCGGGAGCGGTATGGGGTTTTCCCCTTTTGGGGTCTGGGTTGGTTCTCTTGTTTATTTCCCCTTTAAATCATGTACCGGCGATGGGGTCCTCCCTTTAACTGGGAGGAAACGGATTGTAAAGGGGGAATGAATTCTAACAACCCCCCTTTAGTACCCTTTTTCTTCGGCTTTAACCCTTTCCTTCCTTGGGAAAATGGGATACTGCTTTATTCTTACAGGTATTTCAGGGTTTTTTTTTTTAACCTTTAAAAGGGGGAAAACTTTAACGCCCCACACTTCCAGGGTTATACCATACCTTTGGTTTTTTTCCTTCTCATCTTCCTTCCCAAAAGGGGTCTAATTCTTATTTCTTTTTTTATTACCTCTATTTGGATCCCAATTCTATAATCCCCATCTCTCCCAATAAATTGTAATTATTCTTGGGGTAACAAAAAATCCCCCACCCCTATTTTAGATTCTGATTCCACCATAACCTCCTTTTTTATTTTCACATCAAAGGGTTCTCCCCTTTTCCCCAATTACTTTGGGAGGTCCCTAGACAGGGGACAACCTTTGGGTAAGGACTGGGCGTTGGTCTTTCTGGGGACCAGTATCGACTAGGGGAAATTTTTCCTGGCCGGGGACCCACTTTTTAAATTTATCAAGGGGCCCTTTTTATGTTTCCGGGGCCCTAAAAAATGAGGCCCCCGACCCCCTAGTCCCCCTTAAACTCCTTCTTCCTTTTAATCCGAACAAGCCTTCCCCTTTTAAGGGCCCTTTCCACAGTAAAAAAACCTTTTAAACCCGCCTCTCACCAGGACCCCCAACTTCAGCCGATTTCCCCCCCAAATGCTTCTCCCCTTTTTCCCCCCTCCTGCTTTCGCATTGCAGCCCCCTCAGTCCTTGTCGTTTTTGAGTTTCCCTTTTTCCCTTTTAAAAAACTTTCTGTGCTTCCTTAAAATTTATCTAACCCCTGTCTTCAATCCTCTAACTTTTGTATTTTTTTTCCAAGTCCTCCCAGGATTTTGGGAAAAAAAATTTTTAATACTGCCCATTTAGATCATCTGGATTTATCCCAATAAAATTGAAAATTTTTCCCCTAGCCTCTCTAACCATTCTGTGGGGTCTCATCTTTTTTGTCTTTCATTAAAAGGGGGCCCTTTTTGAGGTTTTTCCCATGGGACTGACTCTCTAACCCCCGCACAATTATTGTCCCCAAGGCTTAATGAACTCTATGGGCTGGATTTTGGGTGGTCCCCAATTGGGGTTTTGCAAAAGGGCCCTTTAACCCGCTGCTGGTCCGATGTCGTGCCCAAATACGGGATGCCTTCCCCCCCTGATCATATTCTTTTCCCGGCCCAAAAAGATGTTTAATATGGACTGTAATTCCCAAGTATACATGCTCGGCCCTAGGAATTGATTACTCTCTTTCCACCCCAGTGGATCTTCAATAGATGTCCCATTTCTTTCTTAAAACCCCAACATCCCCCGAACTGAGAGGAAAATTTCAAACCTATGCCTGGGTGTGGCCCTCCCATCGGTATTTCCCCCAGTGGGTATAATCCCTTCCCGGGGTCTACTGGGGTAAGGCTTTCATGCCTACTTCAGAATCTGAATCCTCTCCCGGAGGTGCCCTGGGATCTTCTTTCCCCTACTTGAGGTGGGGTTTTACGGGGGGGGAAATATCAAAGTTTCCCCTAGCTGGCTTCCCCTTTTTATTCTTATTTTCCTTTATTTTTTTTCTAATTTAAAGATAAATACCTCCAACCCCTTTCCCCCCAGATTTTTTATAGTCCTTTTTCCCCCTGCACAAAGGGGTTTCTTTTTTTTTTTTCACCCAAATATTCAGTTTTGTTTTACCCAGTCCTCTGAGGACCCCTATGGGGCCAAAAGTTTTTCATTCTTTTGGGGATTTCTTTTCCCCCCCATACTTCCCCCTTGTATCATTTTAGCTTTGTCTTTTTCCCGTGTACCAAAAATGTTCCCCCTTATCTAACAGAAATCCTAAGGGGCTTTCTCTAGGTATAGGTGGGGTTTTTGCTCACAGGGGGGTTACTTTCCTGTCCCATTCTTTCCCGGGGCCTTAATCACAAGGAATCCCTGCTTTCCCCGGTTTGGGGGTGCCCCGGGGGGTCTGTGGGAACCCCACTCTGGGGGCCGTCTCGCTTGGGGAGCTGGGTGCCAGCCCCCCTCATCCACACACCCTGCACTCCGGGATCCCAACCCCGCCCGGACGGTTCCCTTACTTACGCCTTTCCCCGCGTCTTCTCGGACTTTGTACAAAATTTAAGGGGGGATGTTGGGCCCCCAAACCTCCCTTTTCTTTCCCCTTTTCCCCACTTTGGTTCTTGGGCGGGGGGGATGAAATCCAAATCCGGGGGCCCCCGGTCGGGGGGGGCCCCCTTTAGACAAGGAATTTTTTCCGAAAACCATCCCAGTCCCAGCACCAAGGGTTTTTAAATGAGCACAAACGGGCCAATATAAAGCCAATTATGTAGCCAATTTATTATTACAGGAAAAAAAGTAAGCAAAGGGGGCAGCGCTGGGCGACGAGGGGGAGGGGCTTCCCCAGATTTTGCCTACGCCCAAGGTCCTGTGGCTCCCTTTTTGGGTCTCCCCTTCCCAAATCATCCTTCCGGTCCTTTTGCGCTTGCTCCGTCAGTTGATAGGGGCCTTTTTCCCGTCTCCCGGTGGTTTTTGGATGAGGGTTCTAGTGGTTTTTTTTTCCTTGGACCTAGGGAGTAATTATCTGGGATTTGTGAACATGGGCTAACGGGGCATTCTGCCCTTCCTTTGCCCCAGACTAAATAATTTACAATCTACTCCCCCTTTGGGTCTGTTAGCAAAAAATTTTTCTAAACAAAAAAGGACACTAGGGGGCAGTTAACTGTTTCCCTGCCAGACACTAGACAGTGAACAAAAGGATTTTTAAAAAATTTTTTGGGGATAACAAGGCCAAAAAAAAAAACCCACTATGGAAATTTAACAAACAGAGCAGTAACCCAAATTCCAGTCCTTTCTCGGCCTCAGGCACTTTTTCCCCCCTGGGGGTTCCCGTCCCTGTGCAGGGGGCCTGGCAGATTCCCGGGGGACAGGGGGGAGATGGGTTGACTCGCAGCTGGGGGGGCTGGGGGGGTGGGGGGCTGTGTCCCAGATGGAAGGGGATGGGGGGAGGAAAGGGGGCACTGGGAAACAGCAAAAAAGGGGGGGCATGGGGGGGTGAGGGGCCAAAACAAGAGGAACCCGGTTTTGGGATGGTGGGGGGGGGTAAACGACCTTTTTTCCCCCAAAGCCAAAAATGAGTGAGAGCCAGCAACTGCCCCCACCCTCCTTGACCTTTTCTAATCTCATGGTGTTCCCCCTTTCCCCCCCCTACCCCCCCCCCAGTGTAGTACCCAACCATGGCCTTTTTCTTTTCAATGGGAAAAAAATTTCCCGAGGCAAAAGGAAAGGAAAAAACCCAACCCCAATAGGGTGCTTATAAATTTTTTTCATTGATTTGAGGTTTAGCATTTTTTGCAGAAAAAAGACAACACAGTGTTTTAGTGATTTTAAAATTTTAAATTTCCCTGTGTTAATAATTATGTCTGTTATTGGAAATGTTTAAAATTTTTTATCTGAACTATCACCTATTGCGGCGGTTTTGTACACACAGCACTCTTCTCTAAGTGCAGCACATAAACCTCCTTGTTGTAAAAGCAGTAAATTTAGTCCCCTTCTATTTTGCAAGGTCACTTCAGCTAGCGAATCTAGGGAGTCTGTGAGATCTTTTATGGATTTATCAATTCTCCTTAGATCTTCGTCTACTGACACCCTGAGCTCTTTAAATCCCGCCTCTTGATTTACTAAGGACGCTACCCCCGTTCCCACTCCAGCCGCTCCTATACCTAGTAATACAGCCACTGTTAATGCTGTGAAGGGCTCTCGTTTCACTAAATGGGGTTTCTCTAGAGTTTGGTATTGAGCATACACATATTCTTCGGGATGGTAGGTAATTCGGGGAACTATTAGGACTTGTATGCAAAACTCATAGGTTTCATTAAAGGCTTTTGTAAAGATGCACGGGGTTACCCCTAAAGTGTTACAGACCCATTTTGAATTTACAGCCGGAAGGAGCCACGCGGCCGGCTCCTTTGGATCTGATACAGACATTTTTACCTGGCACAGGTGGTTCTTGTCTCTAGGTACATTTCCCACACATCTCCCCTTTCCACTCACTTGAGCCATTGATATTCTCTGGACACTACCTTGTTCTTTTTCCACAAACACTCCCTCGGGTTTGTTCCGTTAACTTCGTCTTGACTCAGCAACAGATCCTATAGCTTCATAAAAGGGTGGTTTCACTAGGTAACACAGCCAGCATTCTTCGGTTAAATTAGGGTAGGTCTGGTTTAGTGCCTTATAAGTTGCCTGCATCACCCTCCAAAGTGTATTATATTCTTTGGTGGGCTCGAGCCAACCTCTAGATTCATTTTTGGCCTCCGTCTCGTTCTCTCTCGGGGAAATATCTGCAATATTTCTTCCGCCCCCGCCCCAATAACTGGGTTAGGTCCCACAGGCTTGGATCATGTGGTACAGGCTCTTTTTATTTGAATCATATTGCCTCTATCTTTCCCTGGTTTCCAGAGACGGATCCCCCATGTTTTCCTAATAACCATTCGGCTTTTTCTGGCTGGGAAACATTAAGATATACAAAGGAGCAGGTTCCTCTGGATAACATTTCTCCTGAGGGTCCCCTCCAGGGTTTGACACAGCCTACCGGTCCAAATTCTGCCTTCAAAAAAGGGTCTCCTCTCGTCCTCCAGTCAGAGGCAATGGTTTCACAGCCCCAATATCCACAAAAGTACTCCCCTGGGTAATTACAATACGACTTTCCTGGGTTTGATACGGACACATGTAAAATCTGTCAAATTCTCTGCTTTTCCCACACTGTAGTATGTTAGCTAGGTTACATAGTCCCACTATGAAACTCACGGTGCTCTACAGCAACAACTGTTTGTATTGGACTAGAGGCATCCCATCTAGTGAGGGACCATTTGAAGGGCTCATGGCTTTCTTGTGTTCCCTTTACCAATCCCATCATCATTATTATTATTATGTACACTATTAGAGTTGGGTGACACCCAATGCCAGAGCAGTAAATAGAATTGGTTCTTTCCTAACCCCCTTAATGCTATCACCTTCAAGCCTCCGGTTATCGAGTTGTAAGCACCTTCACTACCCTCACTGTTATTTCTGTGTGAGATTCCCTTTCCCCACTCCTTACCCCTCTGCCTCGCTCGCCAGCTAGGTTGCTGCTAGCTGCGAGGTGTACCATCTTCACGGCAGCAAGGATATTCTTCAGGGTGGAACTCACTCCTCTTTTCCACTTCTTTTTGGAATGCCAATTTTTGTCCTTTAATGGTGGAATATCACACCTGAGTCTTTTACTTGCTTACGACACTTGACTGACACGATGTCTGTGTTAAATGGTCGGGAGGTTCGTTGGGGTGATAGCAATATAAGTCAGGGTTTATCCCCTTGGAATATATTTGCCACCAGAGCGGGATCCCACTTTCAGCTCTCGAGTTGCTACTTTCTGGCTTAAGGCCAAAGCAGTCAACTCACGCTGCTCTTCCCAGCAGGGCTGACATACACTTTTAGGAGCCCTCCCTTTCTGGCAGTGGACCCACCACAACTCCTTACAATTTTTACAACAGAAACATACAAACGGATAACAGTCGCAATCTAGCCAACTACACGCTACTCTAATATCGTTATGCTTCACGTTTTTCTCCATTATATAATTGATCATTGCAATTAATCTCACAGGTCTGTAATATGGCTGCTGAGTAAGTTCCTCTAAATACCCACAGTACCCTGGTGACTCAGAAGTTCCAATTAACTCTTTCTGTAGTAACAATTATCCCCCACCCAAATGTCCCCTGCATTCATGTACTCTCCTGGGTATCAAGATGAGGTTCTTTTTAAAGTGAGCCTTAAGTCCCGGCTGTTCCTTTTATTTCTTAGTGGGTGTTATTTTTCTCGGAGAATCCGGATGGATCTACTGGTCCTTTTATTCGGCTGGCATGAGTCCACCCCTTCTCTGCTGTACGTACCGCAGTGTCTGTTGTAAGTAACACCAGATATGGTCCTTCCCACTTCGGGTGTTAACTTTCTTTCCAACTCCGGATCAGAACCCAATCTCCCGGTTGTACCTGATGTAACACAAGATCTAGAGGTGGTCTCTGAGCCCACATTCCTTTTCCCATAGCTGTTTTTAAACTTCATTAGAGTTATTAAATATTTGTTGAGATACTGATCACTAATGTTGGGGTTAGTCTGGACCTTCTCTAAGTTATACGGCATCCCATATAGCATTTCAAATGGGGACAACCCCACATCTGCCCTTGACTGAGTCCTAATATTTAATAAGGCTAAGGGAATGCATTTTACCCATGATAATTTTGTCTCTAATACCAATTTAGTCAATTGTTTCTTTATTTCCCGTTCATTCTTTCTACCCTTCCCTGAGCTTTGTGGGTGGTAAGGAGTATGTTTCTCCCAATTTATTCCCAGCGCTTTTGCTAATTCTTGTGTTACCTTTGATGTGAAATGCGGGCCTTTATCTGAATCAATAGTCTCAGGCACCCCGTACCTGGGCACTATTTCTTCGAGCAAAGTCTTTACCACTGTTTGGGCTGTTTCCCTGACCGTCGGAAACGCTTCTACATAATGGGTAAGATGATCTACTATTACTAAAAGATATCTAATCCGCCCTACTTTGGGTAGCTCTGTAAAGTCTATTTGCAGATTTGCAAACGGTCTTTTTGCTAATGGCCGCCCCCCCAGAGGTAATTTTCTTAGGTTGCTACGATTGACTCGTAGGCAGGTGGGACAGTTCTTGGTGACATGCTTAACCATATCTCGTAGTCCAATGCTCATAAATTTAGTCGCGAAATGGTCGACTAACCCTTGGTCCCCCCAGTGTGTCCCCTGATGTAACTTATACAACATTCGCTGGGCTACTGCCTTGGGCAATACTTCTCGCCCGTCTCCTGTCATCCACCTCCCCCTATCTTCTTTTATTCCCATTTTCCTCAATTTTTCTTTTTCTTCATCAGTAAATATAAGTTTCACATCTTCCTTCTCTAGTATTTTCCCAATATATGGCTTCTCTTTTAAAACCATCTCCCTTACTGCTGCCCTTTTTGCCTCTTGATCAGCGGCGTTATTTCCCCTGCTCCTAAAGTCCATTCCTGGCCGATGTCCCTTTAAGTGCACTACTGCTATCTTCTTTGGTCCTCTTAGGGCTTGTAATACTTCTACTATAAGCTTTTGATGGACTAACCCCTTCCCCTGTGAATTTTTTAGCCCTCTTTCTTCCCATAATTTCCCAAAAGTATGCACTACTCCAAATCCATACTTGGAATCGGTATATATCGTCCCCTCCTTTCCCCTTAGGAGCTTTAAGGCCCGAAGTATAGCATACAGTTCACACGCTTGGGCTGACCATGACCTGTCTAAGGCTCCCGATTCTATTACCCGTAAATCAGGTCCTCCTATAATAGCATAACCAGATTTTCTTTCCCCTTCTACTATCCTGGAGGATCCATCCACAAATAGCTTTCCCCTTCATCTAATTCTTCTTCCTCTAAATCAGGCCTAATCTTCATTTGTTCTTCTATCGTAGCTAAACAATCATGGGTTAGGGGTTCTTGTTCTATTTTTCCATACAGGAAAGCAGCTGGATTTTGTAGAGTGGTGGTTTCTAGGGTAAAATCTGGTGCTTCTAATAGAATCCCTTCATATTTCAGGAGTCTGGCATCAGATATCCATTTATCTGCTTTTGTTGCATTACACCCCGGATATTATGGGGAGACAGTACCTTTAAGCTGCTATTAAAGGTAATTTTCCTAGCTTCCTCTACTAACAATGCACATCCTGCTAACATCTGTAGGCATGTGGGCCAGCCTCTGCTTACAGGGTCTAGGATTTTTGATAAATATGCCACAGGTTTCTTTTCCCTGCCCAATCCTGGGTAAGCACTCCAAATGCAATTCCTTCTTCTATATTAACAAACAAAAGAATGGCCTCTTTAAATCTGGGAGACTCAGAACCGGAGCATGAACTAAACTCTTTTTAATTCCTCCAGTTTATCTGTGTCCTCTTGGGTCCACTTCATTAATCCTTCTTGTGCTAGCTTTTGATATAAAAATCTAGCTTTACTACTATAATTTTCAATCCATTGTCTACAATATCCCGTGAGGCCTAAGATTTGTCGAATCTGTCTTTTATTCTTTGGTATTGGTAGTGATAAGATAGCTTGAATTCTCTCGGGGTCTATCCTTTTCTCACCCCTTTTCAAATAATGTCCTAGGTATTTTACTTCTTCTTCCACAAACTGCAATTTGGCCTTTGAAACCTTCAGGCCCTTAAGTCCTAGAAAATTTAGGAGTCTTATACTCTCCCTTCTTACCTTTTCTTCTTCTTTCCCTGCTAACAACAAATCATCAACATATTGCACCAGGGTTACCCCAGGACCTGTCTGGTAATCCGTTAAAATCTGCTCCAGCGCCTGCCCGAACAGGTTTGGGGATTCAGTAAATCCCTGGGGCAATACTGTCCATCTAAGCTGTTGCTTCCTTCCAGTGTCCGGGTCCTCCCACTCAAAGGCAAAATAATCCCTACTAGATTCATCAAGGGGGCAAGCCCAAAAGGCGTCCTTCAAGTCTATTACGCTGTACCATAAATCATTTGGGCCTAGTTTACTCAGCAGCGTGTATGGGTTTGCCACCATTGGGAATCTGGCTATGGTTCTCTTGTTTATTTCCCTTAAGTCATGTACCAGGCGATAGGATCCGTCCGCCTTTTTAACTGGGAGGATCGGTGTATTGTATGGTGACATGCAAGGTTCTAACAACCCCCGGCTCAGTAGCCTGTCTACTTCGGGCTTTAACCCTTTCCTTCCCTCTAGGGATATGGGATACTGCTTTATTCTTACAGGTATTTCAGGGTTTTTATTTTAACCTTAAAAGGGAAATCTTTAATCGCCCCACACTTCCAGGGTTATACCATACTTCGGATTTATTTCCTTCTCATCTTCTTGCCTCAAAGGGCAGAGTCTAATTCTTATTTCTTTTCTATTACCTCTATTTGGATACCCAATTCTATAATCATATCTCTGCCCAATAAATTGTAATCTGATTCTGGGACTAACAAAAAGTCCCCTACCCCTATTTTAGATTCTGATTCCACCATCACCTCCTTTATTATTTTCACATCAAAGGGTTCTCCATTTGCCCCAACTACTGTGGCAGTGTCCTAGACAGGGCACAACCTTTGGGTAAGGACTGGAGCGTTGATCTTTCTGCACCAGTATCGACTAGGAAGTTAATTTCCTGGCCGTGGGGACCCACTTTTAACTTTATCAAGGGCTCCTTTTGATGTTTCCGGGTCCCTAAAAGATAGAGCCCCTGACCCCCCTAGTCCTCCTTAAACTCCTTCTCGTCTCTAATCCGAACACGACATTCCCTTTTGAAGTGTCCCTTCTTTCCACAGTAAAAGCACACTTTCAAATCCTGCCTCTCACCAGGACCCCGAACTTCAGCCGACTTCCGCCCAAACTGCTTCGGTCCCTTTTCCGCTCCCTGCTTTCTCGCATTGCAGCCACCATCAGTCTAACTTGTCGTTTATGAGTTTCCTCTTCCCTTCGCACATAAACTTTCTGTGCTTCCCTTAATAGTTCATCTAGTCCCCTGTCTTGCCAATCCTCTAACTTTTGTATTTTTTTTCCTAATGTCCTCCCAGGATTTTGAAACAAAATGCACTTTTAATACTGCCTGCCCCATTTGATCATCTGGATTTATCCCCGAATAAAGTTGAAAATTTTTCCGTAGCCTCTCTAACCATTCTGTGGGGGTCTCATCTTTCTTTTGTCTTTCATTAAAGGCCTTATTGAGGTTTTGGCCTCGTGGGACTGACTCTCTAATCCCCTGCACAATTATTGTCCTAAGGTCTTGCATATGAACTCTATGGGCTGGATTTTGATGGTCCCAATTGGGGTTCTGCAAAGGCCACTTGATATCTGCTGCTGGTCCTTGTATGTGCTGTGCGTCCCAAATACGCATGCCTTCCCTCCTGATCATATTCTTTTCTTCGGCCGTAAACAAGATGTTTAATATGGACTGTAATTCTTCCCAAGTATACATGCTCGGCCCTAGGAATTGATCTACTCTCTCTGCCACCCCAGTGGATCTTCTAATAGATGTCCCATTTCTTTCTTAAAATCCTAACATCCCCTGAACTGAGAGGTACTGATACAAACCCTATGCCTGGGTGTGGCCCTCCCATCGGTATTTCCCTCAGTGGGTATAATCCTTCCGGGCTCTACTGCGGGTAACCGGCCTTGCATGCTCTGACTGGTCAGAATCTGAATCCTCTCCAGGAGGTGCCCTGGGATCTTCTGTTCCCGGTACTTGAGGTGGGGGTATATACGGTGGGGGAACTATCAAAGTTTCCTCTAGCTGGCTTCCCTTTTTCTTATTCTTATTTTTCCTTGATTTTTCTGCTAATTTAAAGATAAATACCTCCGGCCGTTCCACCCAGATCTTTGCATAGTCGCTTTCCTCTGCACAAAGGGGTTTCTTAGTGTTCACCCAAATATTCAGTTTTTGTTTTACCCAGTCCTCTGAGGACCCGTATATGGGCCAAAACACATTCTTTGAGATTTCTTTTCCACCCCATACTTCCACACAGTAGTGTATCATTTTAGCTTTGTCTTTTCCCTGTGTACCTAAAAATGTTCCCAATTATCTAACAGAAATCCTAAGGGACTTTCTCTAGGTATAGGTGGGAGCCTAATGCTCACAGGGGGCTTACTCTTCCCCTGTCCCATTCTTCGGAGTGCCTTCAATCACACAATCAACTCGCTTCCCTGGTTCGTGGCCCAAGCCCTCGCGGGTCTGTGGGAATCGCACTACTGAGGGTCCTCTCGCTTGGGAGTCTGGCTGCCAGCCCCCCTCTCATCCACACACCACACAATCGCACTCCGGGATCCCAACCCCGCCCGGACGGTTCCCGTAATACTTACGCGTCCCGCCGCGTCTTCGTCCGGACTTTGTGCACAAAATTTAAGGGGTATGTTGGGCCCTCAAACCTCCTTTGCTTTCCTCTTTTCCTCACTTTAGGTTCGTCGGTCGGGGCCGGGATGAAATCCAAGTCCCGGGGCCACCGGGTCGGTGGGGCGCCTCCCCTTTAGACAAGGAATTTTTCCCGAAATCCGATCCGAGTCCGCAGCACCAAGTTGTTATAAATGAGCACAAACGGGCCAATATAAAGCCAATTATGTAGCCAATTTATTATTACAGAAAAGAGTAAGCAAGGGTGCAGCGCTGGGCGACGAGGGGGGGGCAGGGTCTTCCCCAGATCCTTCGCCGCACGCCCAAGGTCCTGTGGTCTCCTTTTTAGGGTCTCCGCTTCTTCTGCCAAATCATCCTTCCGGTCACTCTGCGCTTGCTCCGTCAGTTGATAGGGGTCTTTTCCTGTCTCCTGGTGGTTTTTGATGAGGGTTCGCAGTGGTTTTCTTTCCTTCGGACCTAGTGCAGTAATTATCTACAAGCATTTGTGAACATGCAAGTCTAACGGGTCATTCTGCCCTTCTGTCTCGCCAGCAGACTAGATAATTTACAATCTACTCCCCCTTCAAGGTCTGTTAGCAAAAACTTATCTAAACAAAGTAGGACACTAGGGCAGTTAACTGTTTCACTGCCAGACACTAGACAGTGAACAAAAGGTCGCTTATTTTATTACAATTGTATGTATAACAAGGCAAACAAAACAACCACTATGGAATTCACAGCAAACAGAGCAGTAACCCAGTTCCAGTCCTTCTCGGCCTCAGGCACTTTTCCCCCATGGTGCAGTTCCTGTCACAGTGTGCAGGGAGCTCTGGCAGATTCCCGGTGGACAGGGCAGATGCGACGATCCTGCGCAGCTGCAGGGGTGCTGGGGGTGATGGTGGCTGTGTCCCAGATGGGAAGGGGATGGAGGAGAGGCGGGACACTCGGCAAACAGCAAGCTGAAGCGGGAGGGCATCCAAGCAGGGGTGAGGGGCCAAAACAGAGAGGCAGCTCCCGGCTTTGGGATGGTGGGGGTGGGTAGCAACGACCTTTTTCCTCCAAAGCCAAAAATGAGTGAGAGCCAGCAACTGCCCCCCACCCTCCTTGACCTGTTTCTAATCTCATGGTGTTCCCCCTTTCCCTCCCCTACCCTCCCCCTCCAGTGCTAGTACCCAACCATCAGTGCTTTTTATCATGTCAATGGGGAAAAAATTCCAGAGGCAGAGAGGAAAGGAAAAACCAACCCACAATAGATGCTTATCAAATTCTTCATTGATTTGAGGTTTAGCACTTGTTGCAGACACTGGGAAGACAGCACAGTGTTTTAGTGATTGGTAATAATTTAATTTCACATGTGTTAATAATTATGTCTGTTATTGGAAATGTTTGGAATTGTTCTATCTGAACTATCACCTATTGCGGTAAGGTTTTGGTTTTACTATATATATTGTTTTGTTGTGTTGTTCCCTTCATGTTCATGGCAATAGTCATGCATGCTGTTTTTAAAACAAAGAATTAGCTTCTAAATATTTATATATTTACATTTTAAAAATTGCAATATTTATACAAAACACTTAAAATATTTTTATGTAACACTCCTCAATTGAATGTACAATGACAAAGTCTAATTAATTCATTAACTTAAGGAGAAGCTATGCATGTATTTTTACCATCAACAAGTTCAAAGTAATCACCTGTTTATTCAGCCAAACATCAATTTCTTCCAAGAGAATGAGGCCAGTGAGAAGAAAAAAAACCTAATCACCATGCAGCCTTTTGGTCAGAACAAAAACAGAAGTAGGACTGCCAAGACACAGCTTTGTCTGAAAATTTAGAGGCAAATTGCCAACAAAAGCCTTAGGGCATCATCATAGGATAATGTTCCTACTAATCTTCTTCAGTTATTCCCTGTTCCAGAATCCAAGAGCTCATTCAGTGATGTCAAAGACCAACGTTTCCAGCTAATGGACTATTTGGACTTTAAAACAATGGTCATTTATTTCCATTTCCTTAGGAGACACTGGACATTATTCTTTTGTTTTCTTACGCTGGGAAACCTTGTGTCAATGACATGATAGAATTTGCTAAATTTTCTTGATTGTAATTGGACTTTTATGTATCTTATCCCATATCTAATAGATAACTAGTGATAACCTCAATGAGATAACACCCCCACAAGAGTGAGCTAAGTAACTTGCTTGTTCCCATGTGAAAATAATCTTAGCATGAAAACAATTAACATGAGCTATTCTCATAAAAGAACCATTTGCATCTGCAATAAACAAGAAATCTGTCTCATGAGAATCAGTGAACAAAATATGTAAACTAACCAAGAATAGAGAAATTTGATTAACAAGTAAAATACCTTTTACTAACCAATGGAGTAGTTGGCATGAAAATTATTAACCAGAGTTACACACAAGGTCTGTGAAAACTGTAAAAGTAAGTTGTGTGAAGAAAGAATTGGGTTTTCCTGCATGAAGAAAATGGAGTCACGGCTGTTTTATTACAACAGTTGTAACTTGTACCTCCTAAACACTGAGCCTGTGATTAATAGTTCTCACCCAACAGCTCCTCAGGCATGAATGCTGCAGCTCCAGAGAGAAACCTCATCCCAAATTAGATGTATGCTGTCTTCTGCCACCCTGTTTGCAATGTGCCCTCGCAGATGGGTGTCACAGAGTGTTTTTACCCTTTTAATAAAAAAGGAAAGGGCAGCTGTTGCAGTGCAAGCTGCTTGCAATAGGCGCTGCCTTGGAAAGCCGGCTCGGTACCATGGGCCCGCCCCGGGTGGATTTAACCCGGTCAGATCCCACCTGGGCTGCAGGCATAGGATTGGCCGAAGGAGCTGGGCAGCACCAAGACCTCAAGCAATGATATGCTCAGGCATGAGGATTCTGGACCCGCCATAAAAGGGAGCCTCCATGAATAAACTGTCACTGTTGTGCACACAAGGTGAGCAGTGTGTCCTGTCTGTCTGCAGCTCTGCCTCCACCACGAGGCTGCCAGTCAAGCAGTTACAGAGTGGGACCCCACCCAATGCAATTTGGCGGTCCCAGTACCCTCTTTTCCCCCACTCTTCCACCCCTTCCCCATTTCCCCCCAGTCCACTATCCCTGTCACACTTGATTGGTTTTGGAGGTTCAGGCACGTTTTCCTTTAATTCAGGCACCACCTGGAAGCTTTTTCCTGAGAGGAACCCCTGATTTCTGGGGGTTTTGGAGGGGGACAGTTCTGTCTGGCTTTCCCCTCCCTGTTGGGGCCTCTCAGCTGCCCCTGACACCCTGGGGGTGCTGGGATTTCCCTCCTGGGGACAAGGACGTTCATTCCCTTCCAGGAGCCCAATGCCCGGCTGGGGCTCCAGGGCAGGGGGTCCTTGAGCAGCTGCCCCAGAACCTCCGCCAGGGTCTCCCAGCGCAGCCGGAGCCGCTCGGCCTGGGGTCCCCAAAGCCCTCAGCAAGCCCCAAGTGCCTCCCAGGAACCCTCAACTCCCTCAAACCCAGCATCCCCCACAGCCCCTGCAAGTTCCCCCATGGCACTGGCCATGGCCATGTCCCCACGTGTCACTGGCCATGTCCCACCATGTCCCCACCCATGTCTCAGTTCAGTGTCTTTATTTTTACCCCAGTGTTGGATGTTTTAAAGGGCTGAAGAGAAATCAAAAGCAAATCAAGGCCAAAGAAAAGCATTTCCATGTTTATGCAAGCTGAGGATCCACGTGTTTGGGTGGAAGAACCTTGTTTGGAGGGCTTTCCACCTCACTGTCTCCAAAATCTTGGTCTTTGCCCCAGTTCATCAGGACTTCGCTGCAGAAGACACCCTTGGGCAACAGGAAATCAAAATCCAGGAATATCTGAGGTTGAATGTAGTGGTTTTGGTTTTTTAATTTGATTTATTTTGTTGTGAGATAGGATTAGGAGGAAGGCAAAAGAAAAGTTTAACTTCAAATGGTATAAAGAGATATTTTATTACTAGAAACTATAAGAAAAAAAAACCTAGAATAAAACTTTACATTATTTTTTCATACTAAAAATGTACAAAAAAAGACCCAATTTACCACCTTTAAAATAACTTTTACAAATTTACTTGAAAGAGGAGACTTTTTTTAATCTATGAAGATTTCTTCACAAGAAAGTTTTTGTTTGGTTTTCATATTAGAGGGATTAGCCACCTGGGAGAATGGAAATCTGATTAGTATCTAAAAACCCTTTTTTCAAACTAACAGTTTTCGTCATAACTTTTACTAAGGACTATATTAACTTATGAGGCAAACTTCAAGGATTATATCAGATTAAGCAAAAAGTTATTTTTGAGAACAGAGGTTATTTTCTTTTAATTTTTTTTGGGGGGGAACAGCCATGGCTTTTTTATTTTTTAAATTTAGGGGATTACAGCAATTGTAACATTTTCTTACTTTAACATTAATGCTTTTGTTTATATTTACAGTTAGAACAATCATATTCACTTCATAATATTTTTATGTGTCATAGGGAAATAAAAGATTTTTCCCATAGTTTAAAAAAAAAGAGAAATTTTAGTTCACAACTTTGCTTCTTTCTTTATTTAGGATTTGACATCTCTTTTTGTTTGATTTCGGTGTTTTTATATTGTCTCTGTGTGTATTACTATTTTGGTTTTGTTTGGTTTTTTTTTTTCTTATTTAGGTGAGAGAATAAAGTATCTGTAAAGTTTTATTCTGGGCGCTGAAAGAGTTAATACCTTGCCCAAGCAGCAGAGGGTTTTGTGATATTTTCCAGGTGGGGCTGTTGAGTTATTTACAATAAAGAGTCTTTCAAGGCCACGCTGGGGGCTGGGTGAGGACTGCAGGGTTTAGTCAGAGAAGCGCTGATGAGTTTCTGGTTTCATGGCTGTTCTCCGGCGCCCGCTGCGCTCAATTCCAGCCGCGGGCCGGGGGTTCTTCCTCCACCCTGCCCAGCAGACAAGGCTGTGGGGCCTTGCCAGAACGGGGCTCAGCTGTTTTTCCCCCAGGCCCGTGGGCAGCGGGGCGGGCCCGGCCGTTCGGAGCCGCTCCGGGCCGGGGCAGGGCAGGGTTCTGCCGAGCCGCGGCCGTGCCGGGGGGCAGGGATGTGAGCAACGGGCCTTGCCTTTCCTTTCCCTGGATATCGGGGTCCCTGGCTGGAAACGGGGCCCGGCAGCTTCCTGAGCTCTGAGTCAGAGCCCGCCTGCCCCTGCCCGGCCCGGGCAAAGTGGAGGGGCCTGGGCTGGTGTTACTGTGTGAGAGGCCGGAAGGGAAAGAGAACTGTCCCGGGCTTTTGTCTTTACACGTGTGTTTCACAAGGAGGCAAAAACTTGCTTATTGCTGAAAAAATGTGCCAGTATTAAAATCCGACACTGATTGGACCCGCAGACATGTTCCAACAATGGCGCCGCTCCTTTCCCAGCAACGCCCCGGCGGCGGCTCCGGGGCCGGGATTGTCCCCGCGCTGCCCAATCAGTGCGGGAGATCGAGGAGTGACAGCAGAATCAGCCAATCGCAGCGAGAGGCGGGCTGTGCTCATGGCACGGACTCCCCTCCCATTCCCCGAACTCCGCCATTTCTCGCAAACCTCGCTTGAGGTGTGACTTCGGCGCTGGGCCCGGCCCGGGCATCGGGCCAAGGAACCGCTGCTGCCCTGAACCGGCGGGAGCTCGGGGTGAGCGGGAGCTGAGGGCCTTGGGAGCTGGGGATGAGTCCGGGATGGAGCCGGGACCCACGTGCAGCCCCGGCAGGAGCTCGAGGCGGGCAAGGGATGTTTGAGAGAAGCCCCGGGGCTGTGCAGGGAAATTGACGTGGCCAGAGGTTTGTGTGCCCAAAGGGAACAGAGGAGTCCTGTAAAAGTGACTTTATTGATGAACAGTGGGAAAGGCCACGCGGCATTTACCATGCGGACTCTAAAACGCAGCTTCCTTTTTATTCTCATTTTTCCGGCTGCATCTCCCTCTCCCTTTCCCCACTGGTTGAGGTACTTGGAAGTTTCAGACTTCCCGATCCGCCTGCTTCATGTCCTCCTTAATATACACCCCTGCTTTAGTATAACATCCGATATTCACGTGTCTCTTAAGTGTTTCTCCTTCTCGAAGTTCAGGAATTGAGCAGGATCTTGGCTGAGCAGCAGTCTGTGTCAATTAGTAATATTTTCTGACACTGAAGATTTGTCCCTTTGCTTTCTCGTGTACAAGTTTCTGGCCCTATCTCCAAGCAGATTCACTCATTGACTCTGTTTTTTCTTCCTGGTTCCTCTTTGGTTTGGGATTATTCTCAGTGCCCTCACTCCCTGTCCTTTTGTAGCCGTTTCTGGATCAGGCCTGGCTGCCACCTGCATCCCCTTGCTCACCTGCTGAATGAGCTGCACTCAGCAAGGTGTCGAGCATGGGAAAAAGATGAGAGTTGCTGCAGCACATCAGAGGAGGAACAGCATTCGTTTAAACCATGGTTTGGCAGGAACCACGGAAACGTGTCCCATTCCCATCCTTTTCCTGTTTTGACTGGTACACGATCTATTTTCTTGTTTCCTTTGTCACCTGTTTCACCACTTTTCAGTTATCATCTGTTTGCAAGGAGGAATCCCCAGCCCAAGTCCCTCTCCTCTTGTTTTTTTTTCCCAAAGCAGGATTTTTCGTTCCCAAGGCATTGACAGATGGAGGAGGAGGAAAAGCCCCAGAGATCTCTCACGAGGAGGGGCTGCACACCCAGCCCAGGGAGCTGCGAGGAGGAAAGACCCTCCCTGAGCCGGGAAGGCGGCCGGAGATGCTGGCAGAGCTCAGAGCTGGTGGAGAAGCCTCATGGAGGGGAGAAGCCCCACAAGTGCTTGGAATGTGGGAAGGGTTTCAGCTACAGCTCCTGCCTGATCCGGCACCAGATGATCCACACTGGGGAACAGCCCTACGAGTGTGGGAAATGCAGGAAGAGTTTCAGTGAGATCTCCATCCTGATGCGGCACCAGGTGATCCACACAGGGAACGGCCCTACACCTGCTTG